>JACEGR010004572.1:0-85595 GCA_014170235.1 Listronotus bonariensis
CATGACAGGCAATACGGATTTCGTCACAAGAGATCTACAGCAGATCTTCTTTCCTTCGTTTCACACAACTGGAACAAGTCTCTTGAGTTTCTAGGTGAGTCCCAGATCGTTGCTCTTGATATATCTAAAGCTTTCGACCAAGTCTGGCATGACGCACTTCTTAATAAACTTCCCTCTACGGTCTTCCAACTAAACTCTGCTCTTGGCTCTCCAGTTATCTTTCTAATCGACGTATATCACTCTTCAAGCTTTCACGAAATTAATGCTGGAGTGCCACAGGGTTCAGTACTAGCACGCAACTTTTTGTTTCTTCTTCACACCAACGACCTTCTTTCTTCCACGACCAATCCATTCATGGTTATGTTGACGACAGTACCCTTCGACTCCACTTTTTTCGGGTTCCCAAGCCAATCTCTCAACCCGACTTGGAAATGCAAAGCTTGCAGGGGCGATGCAGATAGCTCTTTCACAGGATCTCGAACTTGATATTGGACTGGGGCACAGTCTCGTTCCATTCCAACGCATCCAAAGCACAATCGTGTTCCTTGTCGCGGAACAATCATCAAACACTCATCCTTTGCTTATGAGTGGCCAGGTTTTGCAGAGCGGGGACACATTTAACCTTGTGGGCGTCACATTTGAGAATAACCTACGTGGCATAAACACTTTGTTTATTGTTCATCTTTAGCCACCGCGGCGTCAAAAAAGCTTGGATTCTTTTTCCGAGCCAAAAAGTATTTTTCTCCTTCCAATTTATACACTTTGTATGTGTCCCAAATTCGACCCTCTCTGGAATATTGTTCTCATGTCTGGGAATGGCATCCCCTACAACCCTCAGCATTCTTGATGCCATTCAAAGAAAGGGCTGTTCGTCTTATTAATGATCCTTTACTTACTCAAAGACTTCCTTCTCTTGCCCATCGTCGAGCTGTGGAGATCTATCGCTCTTCTATAGATACTTTTACGGCTTCTGCTCCGACGAATTGTCAGTATAGTCCCTCCTCTTGCAGTTCCCAACAGAGAAACTCGTTGGTGCCGCGCGTATGCATCCCTATACAGTTCAATTGGACAGGCCCCGAACTTCCCATTTCGTTCGTTCTTTTATCCCTAGAGTTTCTAGACTGTGGAACCTGCTGCCAGCGGAGGTCTTTCCTTCCCCAAATCTTCAAGTTTTAAGTCCCGTGTTAGCAAACTTCTCTTACCTTACTTAAGACACCCACGGTACGTTAGTTATTTAGGCTTTCAGCCTTCGTGGATTGTCAAAGTACACTACGTTTATATCGAATAGTTGAAGCTAGCTTGAGTTAAAGCGGCTTTTAAAAGTGGCTTGAAAAAGCGATATAAACGCGCTTGAAAGTGACTTGAATCGTTCAAGTCAAGCCTGAAAATAAGTAGGGTTGACTTCACTGAAGCCGATTAGAAACACGATATAAACGATTCAAGCGGGCTTAATAACTGCCTAACTTCAGATGAATGCTTCCTCGAACGTCATCAGTGTCAATTTCATATATGATTTTGACATTTTTATACAAAATATGAGTGGAAAAACAGGTGAAAAAACTTTAAAACACGCTCACACCAACAACAGCACACAAAACGGGACAAATTAAAAAGTGAGGTTTGTTTTTCATTTGATGTCTACTATGAAGTTGGATGCAAAACTGCCGCATGCGTACGACGATGGCCTGAAACTGCTTGACCTCGATTTTCAATCGACTTTCAAACCACCGAAATAAACACGTAGACTTGAAATCGCTTCAAAGCCGATTGCCAACACTCTTTAATGGCAAGGCATTGGCAAAAGGTATCAAAAAGACGCGAAAGTGGGCAATTGGCCGTTATTAGGCCACGTGTTGCAGATAAAGTGATGGCATCCGTCATTAATAAGTTATTGGCAAAAAATGCGTTTAAGATGATGGCATCCATCATTAATAAGTTATTGGCAAAAGATAACAAAAAGACGAAAGTGGGCAAATGCAGATACTCCCAAGCAGCAAGCTGACGTCTTATTGACGAAAATTGTCGCATATACTTTTTTAAAAAGCTAAAATGATGCGATATTTTATTTGAGAAATTAAAATAGGAAAAAACTCCTTGCTGCATGCAATTTCCTTGCAATGCAAAGTACCATCTCTCGGAACACTGTCCAACTTGGAGATGCAGATTTTCACTAGCCGAAGATATTTCTTTCAAAGCTAAGTGAGATCACCTACCGCAGACCGCTCTCGAATTATTTTTGTCTAATGGGTACGGTTTAGACGATAAAAGCGAAGATATTGCAGAAACGTAGTAGTTTATTGTCCATTACGCCATCTATCAGTATGTCAAAAAAACTATTAAATATATATAATATTTTTATTAACACGTCTTTAAAACTTTTAATAAAGTTTTAAACAAAATGTTTACAGCTCCTAACAGTCTACTTTAATATCTTGCCTTCTCGACTAGCCATCACCAATTAATCACACAACACACACTTATTAGGTAATGAATACATTTAATTATGTCTATTAAAAACTCTTTTCTTTAAAAAGAAACTAAAAAGCTAGAAAACCACGTAGAAAACAAATGCACAAAGCGGTCACTTTCGGTCGAAATTAACGTAGCTAATTTTACCATCATTTTATTTTTATTCGCTCCAAAATACATAATAAACATTTTGTTTGACCTAATTTTTATTTGCATGATTTTTAACAATAAAATGTTATGAAAAGGCCATTTCCTTTAAATTATGTAAAAAAACATAAAATAATGTTGTTTAGCTGCCATTATAAATAAAACAGATCAAAAAAATTGCTTTAATGTTAGTTAAATACCAATGTTAATAATATGGTTTAAAAAGTATGAATATGCGTTGAAGGTTTGCCTTCAAAAATCCAATATTTATTTACCTGCAACAAAAACGCGTGCTTTATTTAATCAGGATTGGTATGCCGCCATTTTTGTATGCTTGCCGGCAATTCGCCTGCATGTAAAATTTATTGGCAATTAAGTGTTTATTTAGGGTTGACTTTTTAATGCGTATAAGATATTGGCATAATATTGCCACCAATTGCCAATGCTTTACCATCAATGCCAATATGAAAAATGTACATTGCCGGCAAATACCATTGTCATTTTCATAGGGGGCTGGTTATTTTCTTTTGCTACTTAATTAATAGTATGATTCTAATTTACTGTTATATTAAGAATTTGTTGCAATATAACAACTAAAAAATGAAAAATAATTAATAGTTTAAAAAAACTAAAAAACACGCTTTTATATGCAACCAGAACTAAAAATTAAAAAATAATTTTTCATTAAAAAAAATATTTTCACTTCATAGTAAAAAGCGTGGGGTGCATTTTACTATTTTTTCATAACTTTTCCATCATAGATATTGTGCAAATATAATAATTATAACATTTAATATATTAAGCACCCCACGCTTTTTACTATGAAGTGAAAATATTTTTTTAATGAAAAATTATTTTCTAATTTTAGTTCGGTTGCATATAAAAGCGTGTTTTTAATTAAAATATTTTGAATGGTATCACTAACATTAAAAAATATATTTCTATATAATACCATCAAAATATTTTGACTGTATAAAAGTTTGTTGCTAACAATTTTGTAAATTACATTTACAACGAAATCACGAGCAGTGAGGCGAGTAAGGTTTGAAAAATGTCATGAATGAGATTACTAAATAGCAACAAACTTGAACAAAATAAAAAAATATTTACCTAGAATTTTTAGCAAATGATATTAGACAAGACTTTTTACAGAATTATAAGACAGTCTTTAACCTTTAATTGCATACAAATCGACAATAGTTATTTACCTTTTTACTTTAACCCAAAACCCAACTAAATTTGGCACTTGTAATACCACTAGTGCAAATTTATTTCAGAAAATTTTTCAAGGCCACGAATATTTTGAAAATTATCGAGCGACAGGGGAGAATTTTCCTAAAATATTCGTGGCCATTTCTGAATAATTTAAGCACGTGCAGTGCCGTATTAACCATTAGGGCTTGACTCAGGCTACAACCCGTGCCAATGAGTATCACGCGCCGCCAGACAGGGAGTAATAGGCGCCAGACAGGGGAGTTTTTAAAGAAGTTTGAATCGGGTGGGAATTTTGGTGACTAATTTCTCTGTGAATAAGGTGCTTTGAAATGAAATAGGCGCGAAAACGCGGAAAAGAGGGAATGACCTTTTTTTGTGGAAAAATGCTCTGGGAATTCAAGCTAGGGTGCCTCAAACAGTTAATACGGCTCTGAGCATGTGTGGTATTCGGTAGAAAATTTCACACCAAGTTTGTGTTAAATAATATTCTTTTAAATTAATATTTGTAACTTTGATACGAGCTTTAAATTTTACTATAAAATAAATATTTTCCATTTTACCAATTGTAGTTGCAAATATATGTAATTTTAGAGCTTATCATTGTTTATTCTTTTTATATTATATATACTTTATATTACTACAGTTGGTAAAAATAGTTTACTTTAATTTTTTAGACCCATACCTTGCTTTCGTTTCTCTTTACTTATGTCCAGTACTTCAGTCTTATGATATTATTTTACTAACTGTAGTTGTATAAAATTGTCATTTAGGGTCTTTAAGACCTTACATTATTTTATATTATGTTACGTCTGAAATACTACAACTGGTACAAAATAACATTTTCTTTATTTATATATGTGAATGACAGACATGACGTTAAGACAAATTCAATGATTATGTCAAAAATTTCCACTATAATTCGCTCCAGGGTACCCCAGGCAGGAGAAAAAATTTCCGATAAATACTTGTGTTGTCATGGTAATGCAACCAAAACTACACATTTGATTGGTCAAAAAACAGTGGTGTGGAATTTTCGCTGAAATACCATTATGTTAGATTTAATTAGTGCAGCTCTTGACATCTTAATGCAAGAAAATATTTAAAAAATGGTGGTGTCTGATGGTCTATTTCATAATGCAGGAAAACAGAAGAGGCTGCCGCAACATTTTACCATTATGCGTAAAACACCCCACATTTTGGGTGCTTTTGGTTAGAGTAAACACCAGCAGTAAGTAGCTATGGTTACTTGAGTTTTTAAACCAATAAAATACTCACTTTTATATTGATAATATGCCAGGGTTTCTGGCTGTTTAAAGCAACTTACTTAATACATTTTTTGTTCAGGTGTTTTTTCTGCCCAGAGTATGGTGATTGGAGAACATCTAACCTGTATAGAACTAGATTTTTCATTAAAAATAAAGCCTTTATTTTATCCTACTTAAGTATTTTTACTCGCGTTCTTTACCATAAAAAATAGGCGAAACAAATTTCTCAAGCTACAAATCATTAGATTTATTGTTCCAGAAAGCTTTCTCTCTGCAGCAAACCGTAAATGAAATAACGTAGTTACAGATGTAACCTTTGACCTATATCTGAAGGATTCAGTTATTTATGCAATCAAGCATTAGTGTTTGGCAAACATTCTATTCAGAAGAGCTATTCGTCTCATTACATGATCCTTCACTTACAGAAGGCTTCCCTCTCTTGCCCATCGTCGAGCTGTGGGGGATTTATCGCTTTTATAAGGTACTTCCATGGCTTCTGATCTGAAGAATTGTCCAGATAGTTCCTCCACTCACGGTTCCCAACAGAAACTCGTTGGTTCCGCGCGTTGCATCCCTATACGGTCAAGCTGGACGGGCCCGGATCACCCACTTTGTTTGCGTTCTTTTATCCCTAGAGTTTCTGGGTTGTGGAACCTGCTGCCGCGGGGAGATGTTTCCACTTTCCCAAATCTTCAAGTATTTAAGTCCCGTGTCAACAAACTTCGTCTTACCTCATGGAACACCCACGGTGATTAGTATTTAGGCTTTAAGCTTCCTGGTGCAATATACCGACCTCCGAATTTTGATTTTTTTTTAATTTAAATAGATAATTTACTGTATTTTAGTGACTAAAAAAAAAAAATGCGGATGATTCATAAATTACTCTAAATTTGAATTAAGAAAATTACGGGATGGGAGAGCGAACAGGGGTGCTGGGTGGGTAAAGAAAGCAAAAAAAAGTTTTATAAGAGTTAATTAGTATATTAAATAAATTATATCAAATAATTAGCCTAAATTAAAGTACCTAACCAAAACAGACTACAGTAAAAGCACAGAGACGCATAATTTTCGCGTTTGATTTGAAGCGCTACAGATAATCATGCAAAACTGTCACATTGGGGGATTATGGTTAGTTCTAGTTGGTTATTTTTTTTACTTTAATAAGAAATTAAAAAAGTCCTGAAAAACCAAAACTAACCTGACCCCCAATGTGACTGTTTTGCATGATTATCTGTAGCGCTTCAAATCAAACGCGAAAATTATGCGTCTCTGTGCCTTTGCTGTAATCATAACCAGAACTAGAACTAACAGTAAGGAAACATAAAAGAAACCTAATAATACTATATATGGGGGCTTACCCCTTTAAAACTGTCAATATCCCCCCCAAATTATTGATCATTTAAAATATATTAGTGTTTTTCGGCAAAATATACTCTATAAACAAGGTCTTAAGTCTCCCCAGAAACCAGCAAATAGGTGCGCCACTGTATTTTATTTTATTTTGTTGTGACATTATTTAAACATTTTTTTTTCTTTTGGTAGAGTGCCCTAAGTTTTCTTGTTTTTTTTTGTAATTTTTTTTATTTTGTAATAAAAAATGCAGAAGTACGAAAAATACTATACATACTTTCTACGGATGGGCTTCAGGGGGCTTAATATGTTAGTATAGTCCTTTAACAACACGTCACTAAATTTTATAACCCAGTTTTAGTATTTTTATATGTACAGAGTAGGTAAGTCACTATAATCAATGAATTCTTATGTACCTATGTAATTCCGTTTTTTTTAACTATATTTTTAAATTGGCGGACATGATAACTCAAAAGTTATTGACTGATCTTCCTAAAATTTTGCACACATCTTTTAACAATAGTACTTTCTATGTAAACCTAGAAAATTCCCGAAAAATATAAAAAATATATATATTTTTTCAAAACAAAAACGACGAACAAATTGAGCCAAAAAGTCATTTTATTTTTCTGAAGCATTGTATTTCGGAATTTATTTATTTTTACTTTTTGACGGATCACCAAAAATTATGAGAATAATAAACACAAAAACTTTTAAATTTTTAAATCACTAGAACCGATGCTAGAGTGCCCGCCGATTAAGAAGTCTGTCTACTGACCTTAGCAGAAGAATTTATCATACAGCAACCATTTTGAATAATTAAAATAAAAAAATTCTTACAATGACTCTTTCACAAAAAAAAATCTTATAATGACTCTTTTATTTAAAAAAAAATCATAAAAATCAATGAAAATTTAAGCATTACAGGTAGAGTAAACATCAATAGTAAAGAAGCCACGCGGTCATTAGTTCTTGACTCACTTTCCAATTATCCCCCTTTTTGTTGCTCTGCACACTATTTCAACGACGCGTTTAGAAAGAAGTAGTTGATTGTGCTTAATTTGTATGACGCCTGTGAGTTTTTTATAACTGGTTTTTACTCTATCTCCCTTAACAAGAGGACAAAGGGACAACAAATACCATTTAAAAAAATATTCTTTATTAATATTTTAGCTTGAAAAAGAATGTACCACAAGAATAATGTTATTTTGTATACAGGGTTCGAAAAAACTAAATACCATTATTTTTCTCCAAAGTAACTTTATTTTTTATTTTTAATTAAAAATTAAAGTAGTTTACTTTTGAGAAAAAAATCATGTTTTTAAGGTTTTGAACCCTGTATACAAAATCAACATTTCCTCTTCGTGAATCCTATATTTTTACAAGCAAAAACTTTTAGGAAGAATGATCTTTTGCCGAAAAATAAAGTAAAGAAAATTTAATAATTTTTAAAATTATATTTTTTTTACTTTAATCCTTCAACTTTAAATTTTGACATAAAATTTAATTCTCACAACATTTATTTATACAATTTTGTCTTATTTATAAAAGTAAAGGTACTTTACTCTTGGTCAGTTTTCATATTTATAGTTATACCTCGCCTGGATATTAACAATCGTAACGTATGTCCTAAAGTTTGGCACACAATATTTATCTTGATATGCAGAAGCTGCGCTTGAGTATTTGGGGCACTTACGTCTCTTTCGATTTTAAGACCATTCCTCCTCAATTCAACGATATCGTACTCTTAGAAGATCTGTATTGCTAGCCAGTCTCCTCGTTGACATTCCAATCTGGTTTATGCTCTTCTCACCAATCTCTGACCTCTGTGCGGTAAATGCACGTGGTCTTCCACTTTGGGAGATTCTGCGTGAAATGTTTTCATTCTGGAATATTCGACAGATTTTAGCTTTGGGTATCCGCCCAACTAACTTGTAGATACTTTTTCTTATTTCTAATTTATACGACATCTTAAAGCGAAAACTTCAAAATAAATAAATCTCAACTGACAGTAAATAAAGTAAATAAACTTTTGTTTTCAAAAACAGCAATTTTATTTTGTTTTTGTTAAAATTAAAGACAATGAGTTTTGTGCCAAAACTTTTAGGACATACTACGTTAGTAAAATTTTGTATTTATGAGTTTCGGACCATGCAACCAGTTTTCCTAAAAAAACGTTTTAAAAATTCTAAAATGTTTGGTTCATTTGTCTTTTTATAACACCTATCCTGGGACACCGTGTATACTGTTAAAGCTTTCTTTAAAAAATAACCAGGTGAACTTTAATCTAAAAGTAAATGAGATGACCTGGGTGTAGGTTGTAAGTTCAGCGTGTGTGTGTATTTCCGCTTCAATGTTCAAAATGCATTCATAGGATTTCCGCTCACTGACGTCATCGTACAAATTAGACCCATTTATCGGTCATTGAGTATATATTAATGTGGCATTTAATACAGAAATAATCTATTGTTAAAATTACTGTAACAGATTTTTTTTTAAACAGGGGAACTATATTATGATTATTATACTGAGTATTCGAATACGACCCAACTCTGGTGATAGCATACAGGGGTAGCAGGGATTAAATATTTGGATATTACAAATATCAAAAAATCAGGATGACGTACCAGGCAATTTGTAGGACAAAGTGGGTGTTAAAATATAAATATTAGCTTTTGTTCGCGGGTTCGATTCTGAGACCGGTTCTGGGACTATTCGCATGCGCAGTGAAAAAGCAGCGTTCGCGGTTAGTAAAATCCTGAATTTTTAGTAACAGTTCTGTGTTCGCGGGTTACAATGGAATCAGTTCGTTACCGGTTCGTAACCTGATTAGCAGTCCTGGGATTTTTGTTGGAACTAAAAGTTCAGTTCGGAATTTCATGCGCATTGTCGACATGGTCAGCTGTTTTCTGTTTTTGTGGTACAGATATAAACCGTTGTATTACAGTTTATTTGTTTTTGACACTTTTTATGCGGGTTAATATACCTGTTGAATATTTTTTTATATTTTTGTGATTCTGACGTATATAAACAAAGGATTTTTAATTGTATTCCGTATGAATGTGTATGTATGCAATAAAATAAATAAAGATTTAATTAAAAAATATAGACAATATTACAAGATTGTACCATTTCTTGTTGTTTCAATTTTATCTTTTAATTAAATACACATACTTATGTTAAAAACGAGAGGAGGCCGGGAATCCGTCGTCTTCCGCCGAGAGACCTCGAGTGGCTATTCGACAGAATAACAATTTACCTTTTGTTTGAATTTAATTTTTTTTTGTGTAGTATCCAATTTAACCATAAAAATCCTAACCAAAAGGCTAGGTTAGAATACATCCTCAGCTGTATAGAAAATCGTTCGCGGTAAATAAAAATCCCGAACTAATAAATAACTAGACATGCGCTTTAAAACAATTCTAAACCAGTTCGGTTCTGGTTCAGAATCGGTTCATTACTAGACCCGCGAACAAAGCTATTATTAAATTAACAGCAAAAATAAATCAGCTGGTTAGAAGTTATTTTTCTCGACATCGTTAACCATACATATTGGTGGTAGGGGAAACCTTACATTTGTAGGACACATTTTTTTCGATTTATTTAGATAATTATCTTGAAAATTAACAGAGAAAATCCATGTTTGTAATAAATTTTTAATATTTGTCAAATCAACACATTTAATTTCGGCTACTCCTGTAAGCTACCACCAACGAAAATTGTTTTAAGGAAAAAAGTTCTTCGTCTCGTCAAAATGAAGCTATTTTTTTATCTTTAGACAAACCACGAAGGCTTAAAGCCTAAATACTAACGTACCGTGGGTGTCTTAAGCAGGGTAAGAGGGAGTTTGTTCACACGGGACTTAAATACTTGAAGATTTGGGGGAAGGAAAGACCTCCGCGGGCAGCAGGTTCCACATTCTAGAAACTCTAGGGATAAAAGAACGAACAAAGTGAGAAGTTCGGGGCCTGTCCAGTTGGACCGTATAGGGATGCTCTTCACGAAAAAAATTAGCGTTAGTGTAGTAGTATTAGTAATGACTTGGAAAAATGATTCAGGGATCCCTAACTATAAATTTGAAAGTACTTTGACAGTTTTAAGAGCAATAAGGCTTCGTTTATTAATATAGAACTAAAATATTTCGCGGTAATACGTAGAGGATTTTTTTCTCTACACCTAGCAAGTTTCACATTCTGGATACACTAATGATTAATGAGCGAACAAAGTAGAAAGTTCGGGGCTTCTTTGGATTGTACGTCAAAGAAATGCATACGAATGACACCTATTGTTGTTGGTGTTTATTTATTATGGATAATAATTTTGGGGTAAACTTGACATTGGCCACAGAAGTAATCCTTATAGTACTCTTGATACGAATTGATTAAAACTGGGGCAATAAAAGTTTGTGGTTATTGGAAAACGATCCGTTTCACTATGATTATCGCTTCGATTGCCATTAAGAACAAAACATTATAAAGATTAGTTGAATTATTTTATTTACAGTTTCTGAAATAAACATATTTAAAATATAAATGATACGCTCAATGACCACGGTGTATAAAATTACGCTGTTTAAAGAGATTTAACTTTCTATTACAATCTGTTTTAAAACCGAGTACCCAATATGATCTTGTGTATAAATAATCATTTGACAAAAAATGACTGCCTTAAGATAATTCAAATAAATAATAGTTTAAAAAAACTAAAAAAACACGCTTTTATATGCAACCGAACTAAAAATTAGAAAATAATTTTTCATTAAAAAAAATATTGTCACTTCATAGTAAAAAGCGTGGGGTGCTTAATATATTAAATGTTATAATTATTATATTTGCCAATATCTATGATGGAAAAGTTATGAAAAAATAGTAAAATGCACCCCACGCTTTTTACTATGAAGTGACAATATTTTTTTAATGAAAAATTATTTTCTAATTTTTAGTTCGGTTGCATATAAAAGCGTGTTTTTAGTTTTTTAAACTATTATTTATTTTCATTTTTAGTTCGATATGCATTTATGTATGTATAAAAGTTTGGAATGTTGCCAACAGATGGCAACCCACTAAAAAAATTTTTTCGCCATTTTGTCAAGAGTAGCAAAGTTTTTCAGATGGACTTTCTGAAAATAACCTAATATAAAATTTGAGTAAAATCGATTCAGATCGAACTCTTGAAATGGCCGGTGGTTGGTACCACTGGGACGTACAGGTGACAGATGACGCTTGGTGGTATCAAGCAGTGGTTATAATAATATAATGGAATTTTTTTTCCTGGCGATCCAAAGCAGGATAACGGGATACTGTTTGCAGATTATTGCATTGTCATGGGTCCTTAATACGTGTGCAAAGTTTCAAAGAAATCGAATAGCTGGAAGTTGGTTAAAATTAGGCTCAAAGATTCCGTTACATTCATAGCCAGATGGATAGATAGTTACAACCCAAGTTAATAAAAGATTTAATCGGAAACTAAACATTATCAATTTATTTGATAATTAGACCCCATGTGCTATTACAGACTGTTTTTATTTATTTTTTAAATGCACTTGAAAATATAAAACAAACTTGAAAACTTGCTGATCTAGCATATACATTACCTTCAATAAGTTTATTGTTACAGTGTAAAGCGTCATGGTAACTGATTGTAGTGGAGCAATGTGCTCCAATTTAAATTAAATAAGTGGAATTCCTTGTCTATGTTTAATCTGTTATGAATAATTTGTTTATTTTTTGAACGTGTGATATATCAAACGATGGTGTATGTTTTCAAAACTACGTGATTTATAGAAATTTTACCTTACAACATAATATTTATGTAGGTATATCGCAGGAAGATAAACTTTTTAATAAGGAGAGCTCGATTTTTATATTTGTCGAAAATATAGGTTATGTTTGAGACGTCACCTCTTTGCCATAATATTTTTATTTGACAAAATAAACCAATACTTGCTATACCATAAAATAAAATCACTAAAAAAGATAAAAAAATGCATTTTACCCCTAATAACGATTTAAACGTAAATTAACTATAAAAAAATATCCAAAAGTCAGTGAACCCTGTTTTACAGGTTTTAAAATTCTCTGTAACTGCAGTACTAATAACTACTTGAATTTAACTATAAACAGTAAAAACTAAACACGTATAAAACTTTAAAATTCTCTAAAATAATTAGGGGAGCCAATAATTGACCCCATAAAAATTACATGGATTTTCTATGTCCCGCCCGGCGATGCATCACCTGGTACCTATGAGGGTCTGTAATAAGCTCAAATGTGCCATTAATTTTGTGATTAAACCTTTGTAAGCTTTAATTTAGAATAAATTGGGCACTAAGCACGATTATTTCAAAGCTCTTTAATACGACTGTATTTTTATTGACCAAAAACTAAATATCATGTTGCTCTTTGGACAATCCACGAGGCTGAAAGCCTAAAACTAACGTACCGTGGGTGTGCTTAAGCAGGGTGAGAGAAGTTTGTTAACACGGGACTTAAAAACTTGAAGATTTGGGGGGAAGAGAAAGACCTCCAGCTGGCAGTAGGTTCCACGAGTCTAGAAACTCTAGGGATAAAAGAACGAACGAAATGGGAAGTTCGGGGCCTGTCCAATTGGACCGTATAAGGGATGCATACGTGCGAGCACCACGAGTTTCTCTGTTGGGAGCTGCAAGAGGGAGGGATCTATACTGGACAATTCGTCGGAGCAGAAGCCGTAAAGTATCTATAGAAGAGCGATAGATCTCCCACAGCTCGACGATGGGCAAGAAAGGAAGTCTTTGAGTAAGTAAGGATCATTAATAAGACAAACAGCCCTTCTTTGAATGGCATCAGAATGCTGAGGGATTGTAGAGAATGCCATTCCCCATAAAAGAACGAACGAAATGGGAAGTTCGGGGCCTGTCCAATTGAACCGTATAGGGATGCATACGCGCGGCACCACGAGTTTCTCTGTTGGGGGCTGCAAGAGGAGGGACTATACTGGATAATTCGTCGGAGCAGAAGCCGTAAAGTATTTATAGAAGAGCGATAGATCTCACAGCTCGACGATGGGCAAAGGAAGTCTTTGAGTAAGTAAAGGATCATTAATAAGACAAACAGTCCCTTCTTTGAATGGCATCAAAGAATCACGGAGGATTATAGGGGATGCCACTCCCCAGACTATGAGAACAATATTCCAGAGAGGGTCAAATTTGGGACACATACAAAGTGTATAAATTGGAAGGAGGAAAAATACTTTTTGAGAGAAATCTAAGCTTTTTGAAACTGCCGTGGCTATAGATACAATGTGTTTATGCCGTTAAGGTTATTCTCAAATGTGACGCCCAAGGTTAAATGTGTCCCCGCTCTTCAAAACCTGGCCACTCATAAGCAAAGGATGAGTGTTAATTAAAAGAGATATGCACGGGGTGTAATTTAGATGATGGCTAAAAATAAAAAATATGATTCCTTAGCTTATTTTGGGAAGAAAAGTTTTTATGAACATATGTCCTAAAGGTCTTAACCTTTTAGGCTACAGGATGTTAAAATTTTAAGAAAAATATCGTTTTCTTATCATTAACTTTAAAACTCTTTAAGATATTTTCATAAAATTTAACATACACCTACTATGCGCCAATGAGCTTTTTTGATGTAGAAGTTTTTTAATTATTTTTCCAGTGGCGTCCGTAGGGTATGTATACTGTAAATTTTTCAAATATGATACGCCATTGCTTTCTTGTTTAAATAAAATTTATTTTTAAAATTTCCATTTATTTTTAAAAACAAATTTTGACCTCTTGAGCTTTTTTTTGTCGGATGGACCGTTTTTACGTAAAACAATAAAAACCGTTTTGATGCATTTTTGGTATAGCGAAATTATTTTAAACTAGTAGGCTGGGGCCCTATTTAGTTTTAGCAAAAACGGTGCATCAGACGAAAAAAAGTTAAGAGGTCAAATTTGTTGCAAAATAACTCAGGATATAAAACAATTTTTACTTTTGGAAAAAGCAATGGCGTACCATATTCTATTTTGAAAATGGTCAGTATTCATCCCGTACAGACGCCGCTAGTGGAAATATTTTAAAATGTTCTATGTTAAAAATTCCTATTCGTGCTTAGTAGGTTTGTGCCAAATTTCATGACAATATCCACAACAGTTTTAAAGATATGATAAGAAAACGATTTTTTCCTAAAAATCAACACTCTGTAGCTTAAAAGTTAAGACGTTTAGATACATATGTTTATATGATCTTTGCCTCCTAAAATAAGCTAGGAATCATACTTTATTTTAGCCATCAATTAAATAACACTTGTTAGCAACTTTTAAATACTATTGATCCCCAAACTTGAAATCCGTGGTCCCTCAATACAGCGACAATAATTGTTTGATTGCCTTTTACTTTTTCCTATATGAAATGGACTATATCTATAATAGATAATATAACAGAAAATTAATTACATTGCTTGCAAAATAGATTTTGTAAATTTTGAAAATGTATGACTCATAAGTTTTAACGGAGCACCGAGCACCGAGCCGAGCATATATTTAAATTCGGTAAGTTACAATATATATTAGCTTTGTTCGCGGGGTTTGATTCTGAACCGGTTCTGGGACAATTCGCATGCGCAGTGAAAAAGCAGCGTTCGCGGTTAGTAAAATCCTGAATTTTTAGTAACAGTTCTGTGTTCGCGGGTTAGACTAATTTCACACGAGTGGGAATATTGTAGCACGAGGCGTTAGCCGAGTGCGACAAACCACGAGTGTAGAGAAAGTCATTTTCACACGAAGTACTGTACACTATTTTTCCTACGACCACAAATTATTCACCAAAAAAAAATAAATTAAAGTTTGTCTGTTCAGAAAAATAAAAAACAATTGAGAACTTTGCAACACTAGGGTGATATTTACTTTGCAACACTAGTGTGATATATACTTTTCCTCACTGCTATATTATACTGTTTTGACAATATTTTTACATCGAAAATCACCTACCTAGAAGCATTATATAACTTTATCATTTTGGAATTTAAAAAGGCCCTCACTTAATAAAAATTGTATGGTTTTGTTAGGTAATAACGCTAATAGTTTAATACGGTTTTCTGCTATTATAAGGGTTTTTAAAAATTATCGATTCTTACATATTTTAGACACTCTTCTAAATAAAACGTAAGTGGTGCATATCAAAATATTCCGTTTTTAAAAAATATCAGTAAATAAACTTACGGGACCGGGAGTGAAAAGGGGTGCTGGGTGGGGTAAAATTGGTAAAACGAGTTAATGAAACTGAACATCACATGTAAAATTAAGTAAAAATAACAGTTTTTCCTCATATTTTTAAGAAAAATATAAAAAATATGAAAATTGTAAATGCATAACCTAAAGTCCTTAAAGTAAGGAAAAAACGACTACCAAACGTCAGTTACCATGCAAAATATGGAAAGCATTTGGCAACGTCGGAAGGGTCTGATTCTATTTATGAATGGATAAAAGAAAGTGGATTCATAAAGTGTGTATTAGCCTTAGGTTTAATTAGGGATTAAAAAAAAGATTTAACTAGTTGTTTGAGTACACGAAGAAGAGAGGAAGGAATTTGATCTATAGGCTTTTTTCTCTGGCGCTTTAGGTCAGAACGGTCAAGCGGCAAGGCTGCCTCTATAAAGTACGTGCTCAAAGGTAGAAGGGAGATTTTAAATTTGATCTACTTACCTGACAACACTGTGCCAGTCAGTGAAAGTTGTTTTTTGTGGTTATGTCTATTTTTGTTTATGTTTTTATTTTTTCGTAAATTTTAATAAATATAAAATAAGATGATTTTCGCTAATTTGGGTTCTACCGTTTAAGGTAAATAAAAAGTTTTTTACTGTCACTACAATAAATATGTCACTTGCAAAACCAATAGCAGTTTTAGAATGACATCATAATATGTATCACACCAGTGTTGTAAAGTACTTTGCAACACTAGTGCTGTAAAGTACTTTGCAACACTAGTGTGATATAACGCATTTTCTATGCATGAAATCAGTGTGCTATTTGCTATTTTCTACAAGGTTACCCCGCGCGGGATACGAACCCAGAGTGTCGACAAGGCATGCACTGCTAAATGCTGCTACCTAACCAACTAGGCTATTTCACCGCTGATCCTTGGTTTATGCAATTAACATGTAAAGGTAACAATTATAAATAAATTAACTATTAATTAATTAATTATTATTAATTGTAGCAGACCTATGCTGGCAGATGTTGTTCACTTGCATTCACTACATTAAAATCTGCCTAGAAAATAGTATTTCATATAATTAACAGATGAGGGTATATTTTCATAATGCCGGATCCTAGACTATATAAAAATATCGATTGTGCAAAAAATACATGGCGACTTGTAATGGTGCGATGGGTGGATTTATTTCGAGATTAAAAGCACAAATGCTTTTTCATCGCCAAGCTCTTGCGATCAAAACCTTGCCACAGGAATACGATCAAGTTCTTAACATTATTATAAAACCTATAAATTTCATTAAAGAAAATACGTTGCAGATAAGGTGATATCAAATTATTTGTGAAGATATGGGGGCACTTTCGGGAGCACTTCACCAAAATTTATTGTACCATGCAGTAGTGGTAGTTAGGAGGCAAAGTACTAACCAGAGTTATGAAGTCTGGCTAATTTTTTAATATATTTACAGCAGTCCTGATGTTAGTAATATATTTTTTGTGACTCAGAATTCCTCTTTAAAAATGTCTTTACTGCCAAAAGAAATAACATACAATACACCCTGAAATGTAAATGATATTAGTAGTACTGCTTCGGGCAAGAAATATCAAGAAAAAACTAATCCGTTTTTAACAGCAACTGTAAAAGAGACAAATTTGACAAGTAACCTTAAAGAAAATCTGCTGTAATTATTATCTGCCGATGGCATGTTACACTTGAAATTTAAGTCTGCGCAATTACAATTTAGAACCTTTTAGGTAAAAGAAAAACAGGAATTACCAACTGAAACTGTAAAGTGTTTTGATACCATTTGGCCACCTCAGTATTCCGTGTGAGAGTGGACATTTCTCACCAAACGCCCATATATAAAGGGAGCAAAAAAATTCGTTTATAGTTCGAAAACAACTCCTTTAATATAGCAAAAATCGATCCATAAGCCTTGGCGTTGGAACGGGATGAGTAGTTGTAAGATTTTATTGTATTATTATTTTTTTGTTAATTTGTGTCCGTACATGCAAATATTTACTAATTGGTTTCTTTTGAGTAACATATATATAGATAAATAATAACTTTGCAAGGGCTAATTTACTAGGAAATACTAAACCGATCATTAAAAACTCTTTGGCAACACCAGGGAAAGCTACACCTATTTGTAACTATCCATCTATCTATCTATCTATCTATGTAACGGAATCTTTGAGCCTAATTTTAACCAACTTCCAGCTATTCGATTTCTTTGAAACTTTGCACACGTGTCAAGGACCGATGAAGATGCAATAATTTAAAAACAGTATCCCGTTATCTTTTTTGAATCGTCAGGAAAAAAATTCCATTATATTATAAAAACAACACCTAGGATGCCATCTGTTGGCAACATTTCAAACTTTGCTATTAAATGAAGAAGAAATTTTTAGTTTTACACAATTGGTTAGTTGCACCATGAGTGTTTAATTTTATGAAAAATAAAAATATAGGTTAGTTGCACCATTAGTTCAAGGATTAAATAATAAAAATTACATTATGTGTAATGTATACATAATACATAATGTGCAATTAATAAAAATTAACATTCTTTTTTGGATCGCCAGGAAAAAAATTTTCCTTTATATTATAAAAATATAAAAACAACACCTAGGTTGCCACCTGTTGGCAAAATTTCAAACTTGCTACTTAATGAAGAAGAAATTTTTTAGTGAGTTGCAATCTGTTGGAAAAATTTTAAAATGTGCCACTCTTGTTCATTAAAAAAATTTTTCGCCATTTTGTCAAGAGTAGCAGAAACTAAAAATGAAAAATAATTAATAGTTTAAAAAACTAAAAAAACACGCTTTTATATGCAACCGAACTAAAAATTAGAAAATAATTTTTCATTACAAAGAGTTTGTCACTTCAGAATAAAAGCGTGGGGTGCATTTTACTATTTTTCATAACTTTTCCCTCATAGATATTTGCAAATAGAATAATTATAACATTTAATATATTAAGCACCCCACGCTTTTATTCTGAAGTGACAAACTCTTTGTAATGAAAAATTATTTTCTAATTTTTAGTTCGGTTGCATATAAAAGCGTGTTTTTTAGTTTTAAACTCGATATTCATTTATACTAAATTTATAAATAAAGCAGGTAAGGTTTGTAACTGTGATTGTTTGTAAGGGCATTTCTCGGAAATACTGAACCGATCTTAACAACACGCGACGCCCCTGAAAAAAGACACTGCGACGCCCCCGTGGCGTCGCGTGACTGCACAGTTTGGGAAGTCCTGGGTTAGTACCAATGTTGATCGTCCCAAAAACGGGGACTGCCCGTAGGAACGTTGTGAGAATAATTAAATACTTTATTAAAACTTTGAAATTCTTTAAGTATCACAAAATAGGGGAGACTTTTTACTTTAAAACTACCGAATTCCACCTCACTTTCGGTTTAATTTTTAAATACTATTTCCTAGGTGTTTGTGATTGTTTTCTTTAATCATTAAAAAATAAAATATTAGAAATACAATATTTGTATATAATAATACTTTTATTGAGTAAAAACACAAAATTAATTTCTCAAGTCGTACCATCTTCATGGTTTCCCTTCTTTCTTTCCTATATATTTTTAACAAATTCGCCCTATTCGGTACCCTGGGTTGACTGCGAACCCAAACAAAGAACCCTCATAAACACCTGACTTCCTTTCAGCCCTATTATCATATTTTCTACCTGTGTAAGGGTACACCATTAAGGGTTTCACTTGACTTGTGGCTTTTAAAAGTCCGTTGCGTGAATTTTGATTGCGTCACTCTTACAGGTAGAATAACAATTATTTCCTTATCAAAGAATACGTAGCTTTTTATGGGCAGAAGCCAGGGTTGTATTTAAAATATTCTACAAGAAAATATATAAGTAATGGTAAATTATATAGTCGTTAAAATCAAATAAGAGAAATCATAAAAGGGATTCTTTGGACAATCCACGAAGGCTTAAAGCCTAAATACTAACGTACCGTGGGTGTCCTAAGCGGGTAAAAAGAGTTTGTTGACACGGGACTTAAGGACTTGAAGATTTTGGGGGGAAGAGGACACATCCAGCGGGCAGCAGGTTCCACATTGCTGCTAGAAACTCTAGGGATAAAAGAACGAACAAGGGAGGGGTCTGTCCGAGTTGGACCGTATAAGGATGCATACGCGTGGCACCACGAGTTTCTCTGTTGGGAACCGTGAGTGGAGGAATTATACTGGACAATTCCTCAGAGCAGAAGCCATGGAAGTACCTATAAAAAGCGATAAATCCCCTACAGCCCGACGATGGGCAAGAGAGGAGCCTTTCTGTAAGTGAGGATCATTAATAAACGAATAGCTCTTCTTTGAATGGAATCAAGAATGATAAGGGTTGTGGGGGACGCCATGCCCCAGATATGAGAACAATTTTCCAAGGGAGGCGGATTTGGGACACATATAAGTGTATAAACTAGAAGGGGAAAAATACTTTTGGCTCGAAAGAGAAATTCAATCTTTTGAAGCTGTCGTAGCTATAGATACAATCATAAATTTTTGGCGAAGAACCAATTCTAAAATGGTATTTATCAATCGGTTATATTGACGTTTAAACAATGTATTATACGTCAAAGTTGTCTGGTATTACCAACGCCTAAGAATTGATAAAAGTGTTTGTGCCAGTTAAGGTTAATTACTTCCAAATGTGACGCCCACGAGATTAGGTGTCTTTGCTTTGTAAAACCTGGCCCCTTATAAGTAGAGGATGAGTATTTGATGTCTCTTTTTGCGACAAGGAACATGATTGTGTTTTGAATGATTCAAATGGACGAGATTTTTTGAACCCCAATCCAAGATTAAATTAAGATCCTGCGAAAGAGATATCCGCATCGCTCTGCGTTTGTTTTTTCAAATCAGGTTTAGTGATGGGTTTAAGAACCTAAAAACTAAAGTTTCGCACCGTGGTGTTTCCTCACCCTGTATAAACCAGGTTATCAAAAATATCGGAAATAAATCGTTTTGTAATTTGCTTAATACGCATCTGACAAACTTACTAAAATAGAAGTACACAAAGTCAGGTTTATAAGGGTTCTTTGTTCAGGGAGGTTACCCAGCAGGGGTGCCGAGTCTTCAGGGCGGACGATTGGATATTACCTTTTCGGTAAACAATGATATCTTGGTTCTTAAACTTAGAGGTGTTTGTTTTTCAACAAACTGAAATTTACCACCGATTTGGCACACTTAGGGCGTCCGGTGAGAGTTGGGTTAACTGCTACTGTTGAACGGACACGAAAAGCAATTGATTTATGATCGCCTGCATATCCGGCACGAATCGATGGTTTATGGGTTTATGGTCTATAATCTGAAAACCGAAAGGTTTGGAAATGGACAAACAAAGATAAATTTAGGCCACTTTGAAATTATGTTATTTATTTGGTAATTAACTCAAAAGTTGCGACAACGCCGATTTTAACCAATTTAAGTAGACGGAAATGTTTTATGGCGCTGATCAGGAATCTGAAATTTTTAGTCGAAACCAACCATGGCCGCCGGCAGGATGACTTCCAGGGGCGGGGGGTGCAAAGTAGAAAAAAAAGTCCTCTTCCATGAATTACCGTCTATATCTTCTCTTTCCTTTTTGTTCTCTCCTTTTGCTCCTTTCCCAATAGCCAGTGCACAACATCCAAAAATGCCTAAATTTAATACTTTTTGCAAAAACTTACTACTTTTCATTTTCAAAAGGGTCCAAGCACCCTTACTCCACCCTCCCGGCGTTCATGAAACTAAAACTATTTGTCCTATTTTTCCCCCTTTTCCCCTTTTTTTTGAACATCATAATAATATTTGATTTTAACCTTTTAAAGTCTCGCTTTCTGTGTATTTTAGATGATTTTTTTATTAAATTGCGAAAGCTTCACTTTTAATTATTTCAATAGCAGTAGGCCGTATACACATGGTTACGATTTACTGCAAAAAATGGTAAATAGTTAGAAAACGAATGTAAAAGGGGAATATAATGAAATCACATAAGGTTTGATGATGTATATCTCGGGGAAAAAAATGTTTCCAACTTAAATTTTCAGAATCGTTATCAGCGTTCTAAAAAGCCCTGTATATACCAAAATTGGTCAAAATTATCGATGCTGTAACTTTCCAGAAAATTACTTTTTTGTGATTGTTTTGTAAGGTATTTATATCGTCGGTTTAAAGGTAAAATAGTGACATTTTATGGTTTAGGGAATAACGACGCTTTTATACAAAATTTGTGATGAAATAGAAAAGATAAACAATGTTTTTAAAGGCTAATATTTTAATGAAGATTTATGGATGTCTTAAATGTAACTATATAATAAATTATTTTTATAAAAAAAAATTACCATAAATACCTTCAAAATGGTCGAACAATTTTTTTAACAAAATGTACTTGGCACGGAGATTCCATTTTGTATATTATTTACCTAACAAAACTTGTTTTTAATAAAAGAAGGTAAAGGAAGAGATGTATTTTTGAGTTCGTATTTAAAACAGTATTTCTAGAATTACGTTAAGGCAGATTATTTTTAAATTTCTTAAAAGAATAAAGATCCAGTCTAAGGATGCGTCGGGTTTGCGCAATCAAAAGTCCTTACTAGATATAGTCCTGATATATGATGATGATTTATTATTTGCCATTGAATATATTTTAACGTTTTTAATATTTTTTTATTTTAATTTATTCCAGGTCCAAGACCGTTTAGAAGACAAACCGCCCACCCTTTCCCCGCCAGAAACCCTTGCAAGTTTAGACCTTCATAAGGATATCCATATAAGATGTTATCGATCATGGAATAGAGATGCCAGAGAATTAGCTGAGATACTTAATAGGCCGCATTTTAGGTAAATTTTATGCTTTATTTTCTCATAAATTTGCATACGAGAATTCTGACAAAAATTCAAGAAAGAATTTTAAGAAAGGCCATACAGCGGTAAACACAACGCAAATAGCAAATACGTGGAGAAGTAACACAGGGTGGTCGTCCATATTTTGATCCATTTTGATCGAGAATAACTTTAGAACAAATCTCCTATACAATTTAATAAAGTATTAAATAGAAAATTTAAGGGCGTTTTTCAAGTCAATTTTATAAAAAAGTTTAGATAAACATGTGTCCGGAAAGGCTTTGTTTATTATTATTAATATGACGTCATTTTTAAGTCATTTTTGGGCATAAGACGTCATCAGACCTAAATTATGACGTTATTTTAATGACGGGTTTTTGACGTCGTTGAAGTGACGTGCTTTGGACGTCCTTTTTTCGTCATACTAGCTCATAAAAATCTAATGACGTCATGTTTAGAAAATCCGGCAAAAAAATTTTGTGACTTATAATATGATCGTGTCAATCCAACCGAAATATCATATGACAGAAAAATAAGACTAATAATTTTACAAAATTGTAATAGGAAAAAACTCTACCGATAGATGGCGAATATTTTTTTAGTTATCTTTGTAAGTGGGTGGCAAAATATAAATGAAAACCTTGTAGATAATATGACAAAAAAAAGTTTTTCTTGTGGCATGGTTAAATTTTGGTTTATATTTAATCTTTTCCCTTTAACCGGTTTTTAGGTTGTAAACTGTAAAAACAGAATACTTATCATAAGTTTTTCACTATAAATAGAAATTTTACACATAAAAGTCGTATTTTAGTCACGCAGATAAAAATTCTTTCTCACAATTTATCTTGCTTTTGTCAAATAAACCAGCAACTTTTATGATTTAGGCAAACATACATATGTATATTTATTTTAGAGCCCTTTTGGAGTCCCACGACAAAGTAGCAGATATCACGCAAAATCCCCGACCCGATAAGAAGACTGAACCGCCGAAGTTGTTTCCGAACGGGATGACGAACGACGCCATTAGAATGGTGGGGGTCAGGAAGAAGGCCGGCGAACCCCTAGGACTCACTGTAAGTTATCTGGAAGTTTAAAGTTTAAGTTTAAAGAAAAACTGTTTATGACATACTTTACCTAAAATAAAAAATACAGTTTTATTGTCATCATTTAATCTATTTGATCAATTAAACTCTTAAGTTAAACTACCTAAACATTTTAAAGACTCCGCAAAACTTACAATTTTCGCGGGTTTAGTAATGAACTGATTCTGAACCAGAACCGAACTGGTTTAGAATTGTTTTAAAGCGCATGTCTAGTTATTTATTAGTTCGGAATTTTTATTTACCGCGAACGATTTTCTATACAGCTGAGGATGTATTCTAACCTAGCCTTTTGGTTAGGATTTTTCATGGTTAAATTTGATACTACACAAAAAAAATTAAATTCAAACAAAAAGGTAAATTAGTATACTGTCGAAAGCTACTCGAGGTCTCTCGGCGGAAGACGAGGGATTCCCTGCCTCCACTCGTTTTTAACATAAATATGTGCATTTACCTAAAGATAAGATTTAAACAACAAGAAATGGTAAAATCTTGTAATATTGTCTATATTTTTTAATTAAATCTTTATTTATTTTATTGCATACATACATTCATACGGAATACAATTAAAAATCCTTTATTTATATACGCTCAGAATCACAAAAATATTCAACAGGTCTATTAACCCGCATAAAAAGTGGCAGAAACAATTAAACTGTAATACAACGGTTTATTTCTGTACCACAAAAACAGAAAACAGCTGCGCATGTCGACAATGCGCATGAAATTCCGAACTGAACTTTTAGTTCCAACAAAAATCCCAGGACTGCTAATCAGGTTACGAACCGGTAACGAACTGATTCCATTGTAACCCGCGAACACAGAACTGTTACTAAAAATTCAGGATTTTACTAACCGCGAACGCTGCTTCTTTCACTGCGCATGCGAATAGTCCCAGAACCGGTTCACAATCGAACCCGCGAACAAAGCTAATATTTAATATTAGTCTCTAAGCCCGTAACGAATGATAACAACACTTTAAAACCTTTTAAGGTCGGGCCTTACATAACCACAACGAGCCCGTGGCCGTGCGCTTCACCGGTGAAATGTAGGGGCATGCGGCGCAAAAATTTTGTATTTAATCAAACTGCGGTAATATGAGTCAATTAAACCACGTTTTAAATTACTCCTGATCATAAATTAAATCTTAACGTAACAAAGTAACACAGCTCTAAGGATTGACCACATATAGCCACTCCGAGTTCTGCACCGTAGCACGGCCGTGACTCGGTTTTGAAATGTACCGTTGTAATCAAATGCCGCTCCGTGCCTGACCACATACTTCGCACCGTATTTTACCAAGTAAAACAAAACTATTGTTTGTTTACAACTAGTAACCTTTAACCACTAACTTTTAATTTTTAAACGTAATGAACTGAAATAAAAGGTGACGCCCTTTAACTCACAGCTTGCTTCGGGAAATATCGGCGCAATCCGATCCACCTATGATTTCATTTTCTGGGCATGTTTCAAACCGTACGAGACACGGTCGTGCTACGATACGGGTCTTGTGGGACATCTGTGCGGTTATTTGTAGACTTTTACCTATACCACATTTAAAGTTTGGAGAAAAAAAAAAGATAAGTAGAAAGATCTGTTTTATTTAAACAATGAGATATAGATACATAAAACAATAGATTTAGCTTGACAAAAAATGCTATGTATATTTTTGAGAACATGATAAATTTGAATTTTTCCAAATTAATTTGCCCCACTTTCCTCTATCACCGTGAAATCGTGCTCGGTGCGGTTATGTGTGGCCCGACCTTTAAGAGGATTTCTTTTGACGGGTCTACTACGAATATTTATGCCGCCATAAAGGGTGCGTTTTGAAAAACTTACAATGGCTATATTTACCACAGAAAGATTAAAAAAATAAAATAAATACCTTTTCTATAAAACCTAGAGGATATAATGTACCTCTCTGGAAAGCTAAAATTAAATACTATGCTTAAATTTTAGAAAAATATACTTTATTATTTATAAAAATATCAAAAAATGTCCAATATAAAATTACATAATAAAAAATTAAAATAATACTCCCTGTGGCGCTAACCCGCCCCAATTAAAAGTTTGGGTTAGTTCTGTCAAAAAATACTAATCCATAGAAGCTCACAAGTGAGATTTCAGCGTACCCTGAAATTTTAGTACCTACCCTGACCACCAGATAGCGAAAGTAGTCCAATCGACCAATAGAAACACGACATGGGCATCGACCAATTTTCTAATTGGTCCGGTGCCAACTTTCGTTATCTGGTCAACAAATATATATTCGGAGTATTCGTTGATCTGGTGGTCAGGGTAGATACTAAAATTTCAGGGTAGAAGAGAACTAACCAGAACTTTATATTGGGGCGGGTTAGCTTTACGAGGAGGTATTATTTTAATTTATTAATAATTTTTAATTAATTTTATATAAACTTAATTTGACATTTTCTGGTATTCTTTATTAATAATGAAGTATGATGTTTCTAAAATTTTAGGGTGAGTAAGTTTTACCTAAAATTTTTATGACCAACAAAAAGCATCTTTGCATAAGCTCCTCCAAGAGGTGCCATATAAGAGGGTGTTGCCAATTAAGATTTTACTATCTGGGGGAGCAGGGTAAGAGGGGTTGCTGGAGATGTCTTGAAAATACGCCATTTATATCCCCCCTACCCCGGGTTTATAGAAAGGAAATTTTAAATTTTTGATATTTTCTTAGTTTAGAATATATAGTCATTGTTTTAAAAAACGCAACCTGTAGATAAGCCCAGCTGCGTCAATGTAAAAGATCCGGGTTTTCGGACTAGGCAAATGCATCACTTTTAATTTTGTCAGACATAGTAACGAGTCGCTAACCAAGAATTTTTACTACACATTTTGCTAAAAATGGTAAGGGCTAGATCATTAAACTCTAAGGCTAAAACAGACGTTTCGAGTATCCAGACTAGGCGGGTTACGTAACTTTAACCCTTAGATTTTGTTCAAAAGTTGTAGTGTAAAACAATGTGGTAAACTTGTCCAACAAAATTTGTGACGCGTTCGCCCAGTCCGACAACCCAGAAGCATTTGACATGACAGAGCTGGGTTAAAGCGCCGCTCCATATACAAAACTCTCCTACAAAAGGTTTAAAAGTGTTCTTATCGTGAAAGTCCATTTATTACAAGCCCAGGATCTATATTTTAAGAAATTTAAATGTTTCTTTAGGTACAAGAAGACGACAACGATAACTTAGTAATAGCCCGGATCTTAGAAGGGAGAATGATCGAAAAACAAGGCCTACTGCACGTCGGAGATGTAATCTTAGAAGTCAACGGTAACCGAGTTAAAACCCCAGAAGACCTACAAGTAGAAGTAGCTAAAAGTAAAGATTCTGTTACACTTAAAGTGGGAAATGTTCAGAACAATGAAACACATGCGTCTATTGTTGCAAATGGAGTGAATGGAGTTACAAAAAAATTGACAGTAAGTGAAATAAATAGAAGAGTAGAGTGGCGTTCTTTCGAGACATGATCAGTAAACAAACTGAAGGAAATGAAACTATAATTATTCTTTTAAAACCTTTGTGACTAAGTTTATTCTGAATGTTTCAAATGGCATCTGTCACGTAATCAAATATAGAAGGAACAGTTTAAAAATGTAAATTCGGTGCTCTTTGATAAGAAAAATCACAAAAAGTTTAAAGCAAATAAATTGGCATGTTGACTTCGCGGCCGCCTTTGCTATATTTCTTTATGATAGGCCGGTTGATGCAGGTGGTCATCGCACTATGGGATAGAAATTAATTTTTGGTCAAAATTCTGAAACTTACCAATCTAACTTAAAATGAGGTGCTTTTTACTGGAAAAATATTATAAATTGTTACAAATGCTTTTTGGAAACCTAAAACTTATTATATGTTATTATAAATTTACAATCCTAATCTTGAGAAGAAACATTATTTATTTTTTGCATTGGCGCAAAATAAACTAAAATATCAGCTTGTTTGGTTAATTCGGTAGTATTCTAATCAATAATCAGATGATTATTACCTCATATGATATACAGGTTACGACAATAGGTATGATTTTTTTTAAATGAAATACCCTGAATATTATATCACCACCAAAAAAAATCTTTTAAAAATGCTCTAGAGAAAATACTACATTTGATGTGTCTATCTCAATTAGTTTCGAAATATGACCATCCAAATCTGAAAAATAATTTTAAAATTATTTTTAGAAGCGTAATAGAGATACATCGTCACAACTTTTTATTTTTTTTACTTTGTATAAAGTAAATAATAACTTTTTCTGCTGTTTTGTTGGGTGGAATTCTGCAGAATCCATATCTTTCATCAGAATGCTAACTTATCTTTTGGGATATACAGTGTAGGACAAAACATATTAAATTTTCGTAGCATGGAAACCCTTGTAAAGTTCATAAAAAAAAAAATTTGTATCTGTGCTTTACCCTTCAGAAGTAGCAAAAGTGAGAAGGCAATTCCGTAAAGATTACAAAAACTGATAAAGGAAAAGGTGTAGATCTTTGACAAAAGTAGCGGGGCATCGCTGAGAACTGCATCCGGAGACTGCAACAGTGGCCTCTTATTGTTCAAACTTTCTGTTACTCTTTTTGGCAAACCAGGGTTAATAATAAACTAAGTAGATTAAATGTTGTATATTTATGTTTACTTAAAATACATTTTCAAGTTTCCTATTACCCCAATAGAAATCGTCATATTCTCCTTTATATAATTTTGCGTATATGTAGTTTGGAAGTATCTACTTTGAAATACACAGCATGAGCCATTAAAATTTCAAAGTTGCTTTTTTGGCCAAAATAATTCACTATCCCATAGTGTATCGGCGCGTCGCTGTAAATGATAGCAGCGCCTTGGTATAAAATATTCCGATTTCAGGCGGCTTTTTATGTTTTTGTATTATTTTCAAAGGGTACCGAATTTGCGCTTTTAAAATGTTCTTATAGTTGAGCAATTTTTCACTTGATCGGTTATAGCTCCTCACAAATAAGTTTTAATGGCTTATAATGCATACTGATGGATTAGCAATTTATTCCTTATTAATAGTGTCCATAGTAATTTCTTTCTAATAAGTCGAATTTAGGAGCTACATCTATTTTAATGTAGATAGTCAAGTATGCCCAACGTACCCCATAGGTGAGGTAAGTTGAGCAAGGGTATGGGGCTAGTGGAGCACTTGAAAAGTATAGTAAAATCATGGCTTAAATGTTAGATACGTTTACAATAAAAATACATTTTGACAATTTGCTTTTATATTTATAATCTTATAGTGACAAAAGAACAAATCTCATTAATAAAACAGCAACGTGCCTAGCTTCAACTATTGAATTTAATACCTATCAATTCATCTTCGTTTTTTAAACTTTTTAGGCAGTTTTATTTTGCTTCTCTTGTAATGCCTTCTGTATATGTTAAAATTGCAGCTTTTTTCTATCTTCTGTTTGATTTGGCTCCTTTTCTTGGGTATGGTCAAACTATTTCCAGAGAAAATTTATAAGTTAGATAGGTCAGGTCGTTTTTTTTGTTGTTTGTACAAAGTTCGGGTTGCAGCTTCTTTTAAATCCTGAGGAGACTCTAGTAGTCTTACTGTTATAAGTCCGTATCCTAAAAATAAAAATAAAACATTTCATACTTAAAACCGTGGGGTTAGTTGGGCAACTGTAGCTCAACTAACCCCAACCTGAAATTTTAAAGGAAAAGTAAATTTATTAGAAAACCGGTTAGAAATATATCCAAAATCTTTATACATAATTAAACTGCAATAAATTTACTTAAGACTAACACTTACCTGATTGAGAACGGAATACATTTAACTATCACAGATAAAATTTTCCGGCTTGCAATTATTTTACTTTTTAATCACAAAATAAACAATGCACACGGATACTTTTCTCGATCGCCGCGTCACTACTAGTGGTCGCACAATGAGTTCCCCTCGCGCAACCCCTTCTTTATGCTATTTGATGCTTTCGCGTGCGGTCGGTAGTTTTTGAGATATTTTGATTGCCCAACTTACCTCTATGCTCAACTAGATTTTCAACGATTATTTTTGACCACTCTGTATTTATTAATTGTGAAAATATTAATACAGTCTGCCAAAGTAGTTCTTTCTACGAAAAACCCAACCCCAACTTATATAAAAGGCTTTTGTTCAGAGGAAATTGATGGTTATGTAATGGGTTGCAAACGTCATTTTTGACATAAAATTTAAAATAAGTCAAAAACGGTTGGACTTAGGTATAGAACATTATACATAAATTATGTTTAGAATTTTAAGCAGAATCTAAAAAATAAATAATATATAGGGTGTTCCATTTAAAATAAGAAAGTTGACATTAACTTCCGGTATAACCGGAAGTGGTAGAGCTGTCAAAATATTTTAGTTGTATGTCCCCACTGACTTTATATTGTTACCAAATTTTCAAAATGTTTCAAAGCTTACTTTTCGAGAAATCGATCGCAGCAGTTCCCGGTGGGACACCCTGTAGGCTTGTCCAATAGATTTTGTTGTTTGACAAAGAGATAAGGTAATCAGGTTCTTCCTTTTTTTATTCCAAAAGCAGTGGAATTTTTTTGTGAACACCTGTAAAATTAACACAAAAAAATATTTTTAGTGTTATATGAGAGCCCTTTTTGAATACAATCCAGAAGAGGACACCCTTTTGCCATGTAAGGAAATAGGTCTACCGTTTGACAGAGGAGATATTTTACAAATTGTCGATCAACGGGACCCGAATTGGTGGCAAGCCAAAAAGGTCGGTGGTGAGAATAGGACTGGTTTGATTCCTTCGTTAGAGTTGGAAGAAAGAAGAAAGGCGTATGTCCACCCTGAAGCTGATTTTGTTCATAAAATAAGTATATGTGGTAAGTAATGATTTAAAATTAAAAGTATTGTATGCCAGGCTTACAAATTACACAGCAGTAATAACTGCTAAGAAGCTTAATTTTGTTTTTTGTTTTTTATGATCTTTACTTACTTGCATACTTCAAAATAGTTGTTTGTTTGTTAAACCAAATATCAGGTTCATATTTATCTGTTTTGTGCTATTTCAGTATTCGGTCGGATAAAATTTGGGTAAACGGGTAATACCATAAAGTAACATACCTACGGATAAGAGAAACCATGGCATGCTAAAATTTTCGTACCGCTTTTGCGGCAGGCTTGTCATCATTTTCCAGTTTACACTTTAACTGCGTCGGTCGAAGCCTCGCCTCGTGTAACATCAGCGGTGGGGAGACACGTAAGCTGACAGAAATGACTAACTGGCGGTATTTCAACGAAAAACGAATAAAATTATATTGGGAGTTTTCGCATGACCTGTCCTTAAATCGGCTATTCCATGATAACTCTTATAATTTCCTTACTCTATGGTAATACTTTAACTACTTTTTGGTACAAACTAGGGCTGGCAACCGAAACCGGTTTTTCGGTTAACCGGTTTTCAGTTAACCACGGTTTTAGCCAAAACCGAAAACCGGTATTCAAAAAGCCGGTATTCGAAAACCGGTTTTCGAATATCGGTTAACCGGTTTTAAAAAAGCGGTTCTCAAATATCAGTTTTTCGGATAATAGGTTTTCGAATACCGGTTTTGGATAATCGGACCAAAAACGAAAAGCTGTTCTTCGAATATTAATTAATAGGTTTTTGCTTGATTGCGGTTTATATCTAAATAAAAGAAAAACTGTTCATTTTGTAAAATCGGATATTGGTTGACAGATTATATAGGGTGGTTCATTTAACCTTAGACAGGCAAATAACCAGAAAACGGCGCATTTTAGAAGAAAATGTTTCTAGTAAGAATTGTTTGAAATAAAGGGGCAAATTTAATGGTACTATGTTTTGAGAACCGTTTTCGGTTTTCGGTTTTAAAAACCGATTTCGGTGTATCGGTTTGGAAAACCGTTTCAGGTTTTCGGTTTTAAAAACCGGTTTTTAAATATTCGGTTAACCGGTTTTAACCGAAACCGTTTTTTTAAATCGGTTAACCGGTTTTGTTTTTTTACCGGTTTTTGCCAGCCCTAGTACAAACATATTTTTTGTTTTAAGGCCTAGTGTCAAGGGGACACTAAAAACTTTTTCAAATGTAAAGAAAAGTCAAGTAGCGCCTCATTTTAAAGACCCTTTAATTCTCTAATTAAAGTCACATTGTTTTTAAAATCGAGCTTGCCGTTTCAGATTTACAAGCGCATTCCATTAAAACTGCATTGTTTTTACACTGTTTAAGCGAAATTTCAAACGGTTCCAAGTCTGGAACGACTGGACCAATTTTCAAAAACAAAGTAGCGTTGAGTAGAGAATCTAAGGGCTTTTAAAACAGGATGCTACTGAACCCCCTTTCCATTTGTAAAAAAATGCTAGTGCCCCCTTGATACTAGGACACGTGACAGAAATTATTTTTATGCCAGAAAATTGTTTAGATGACACCCTTTTACCCAAATATTACTCGACCTGAATATATTTTCCCATTTAAAAGATAAATCTGCATTAAAAGTTGTTGTGAAAATGATTTTTCGAAATTAAAAAAATAATAATTGGGCATTTTTATAGGTGCTAGAATATCAAGAAAAAGAAAAAAATAATTTATCAATCGAAAAGCAACTGTGATTTTGACAAGGCAGAATTGTTACTTTATGAAGAAGTGACGAGAATGCCACCGTTTAAACGAAAAACCTTAGTTTTGATTGGCACGCAAGGTGTTGGAAGAAGAACATTAAAGAATAGATTAATCAATAGCGATCCCGAAAAATTTGCTGGTGTTATTCCATGTAAGTATTTATTTAGTAACTTTAACTAACCAACACAGTATCCAGTATCTTTATTGGTTTTTATTATTTACAGAATGTTTCGGTTATTCCACCTACCTCTGTCCGTTCTCAAGTGTTTCAACCGTTAGTTACTCTCCTACCAATAAATTAAGTTTTTTTCTGATAGATATTAGAGACAAAAAGTTATTTAAAAAATAATCACGTATCTCTATCCGTATTGCATTTTTCATATTGGCATTGATGGTAAAGCATTGGCAATTGGTGGCAATATTATGCCAACATCTAATACGCATTAAAAAGTTAACCCTAAATAAACACTCAATTGCCAATAAATTTTACATGCAGGCGAATTGCCGGCAAGCATACAAAAATGGCGGCATACCAATCCTGATTAAATAAAGCATGCCTTTTTGTTGCAGGCAAATAAATATTGATTTTTGAAGGCAAACCTTCAACGCATATTCATACTTTTCAAACCATATTATTAACATTGGTATTTAACTAACATTCGAGCAATTTTTTTGATCTGTTTTATTTATAATGGCGGCTAAACAACATTATTTTATGTTTTTTTACATAATTTAAAGGAAATGGCCTTTTCCTAACATTTTATTGATACAAATCATGCAAATAAAAATTAAGTCAAACAAAATGTTTATTATGTATTTTTGAGAGAATAAAAATAAAATGATGGTAAAATTAGCTAGGTTAATTTCTGACGATTTCGACCGAAGGTGATAAATTCAAATTTCCCGCTTAGCCGAAATACAAGATTTGACAATTTGACAGATGAGGCAACCTTGCTTTTGTTTGGCCGCTTTGTGCAATTGTTTTCTACGTGGTTTTCTAGCTTTTTAGTTTCTTTTTTAAAGAAAAGAGTTTTTAGTAGACATAATTAAGTGTATTCATTACCTAATTAGTGTGTGTTGTGTAATTAATTGGTGATGGCTAGTCAAGAAGGCGGGTTATTCAAGTAGACTGTTAGGAGCTGTAAACATTTCGTTTAAAACCTTTTAAATTTGTAGTTACCTAAAAAAATTATATGAAATCAGGAGTTGCCTTATTAAAAGTTTTAAAGACGTGTTAATAAAAAAAAATTATATATATTTAATAGTTTTTTTTTTGACATTTAACTCCTTTAAAATATTTCTCCCTATGTTTTGGATCTGAAAATTGAGTGTAAGTGTCCCTTAAATACTTACTATTTTAAAGTGTTTTCTTTTGATTTACTATCTTTTTTTTTAATTTTATTACATACTTTTTTATTTTTTTTTTGGTTTATTGTTACGGTATAAAAATTTATATTATGTAATTTTTTATTGATAAAGTTTTTCCTGCCTTTTTTCTCATTTTTTCGATTACAAAATTCTAAATATGTTATTTAACTTTTGGGACATTCAACTTATAAAACTTGCAATACTTATTTAATGATAAATGCCATTATCCTAAACGCATTTTTTTTGCCAATAACTTATTAATGATGGATGCCATCATCCTAAACGCATTTTTTCATCATAAATTATTAATGACGGATGCCATCACATTATCTGCAACACGAAGATATGATCTCTAGAGCAGAATCTACCCAACAAAATAGTGTTTACTAATTTTATATGTTGGAAAATGAAAAAGTTGGGAAGATGTATCTCTATTACGCCTCTAAGAACACCTGAAACATTTTTCAGGACGGATGGTCATGAGATATCACATCAAATGTAGTGTTTTTTTCGGTGGCGATATAAATATTCTGTAAAGTATTCAAACAAAAATCATACCTATTTGTCGTACTAATACATCATATGAGATAATAACCATCTATCAATAGACAGAACATCACCGAACAACCAAACAAGTTGACATTTTAGACTTATTTTGTACAATAAAAATAATAATGTTATGAGTAAATTATAATGCAAATACATAATGTAAGTTTATTGCTCTTTAAAAAGTACTGTAATACTTTATAATATTTCCAGTAAAAAAGCACCCCATTTTGGGGTTGATTTGAAAAGTCTTCAGAATTACTTATGAAGCTCATTTCCGTAGTTTACAAAAGAAAAGGTATGAATCATCCTAGCAAGGGGTTTTAAAAGTCAAAGGGCTACGTTAGATTCTTTTAAATTAATACTGTCTTTAATAATCCCAATAAAATATGATTTAATAAAATAAATAACCCCGTATATCTTTAAAACTGTATATTAAGAACATCAAATGTTCTATCCTCTATAATTTGCTATTTTTTTGTAGATACAACAAGGCCTCAACGAGTTCTGGAGGAAAATGGTCAAACCTACTGGTTTATAGACAAAGAAAAAATGGAGGAGGATATTAGAAATAATAAATTTTTGGAATATGGAGAATATAACGGACACTTATATGGAACGCATATGGATTCTATCAGGGATGTTATAAAACAAGTAAGGTTTAAATTAAAATAGAAATCAATCTATATACAGGGTGATTCTTAATTTATACGCATATCTTTTATTAAGGACACAAATAAGCAAAATTTAAAAAAACATTTAAAAAACTAACTTTTTCTTTTTAGGGAAAAATGTGTATATTAGACTGCAGTCCCATGTCGCTGAAGATCCTCCACAATAGCTCGGAGTTTTTGCCATACGTCATTTTTATAGCTTCTCCTGGAATGGAGCAATTGAAAAGTTTGTACGACGTTTCGAGGAGCAATTCGAATTTGCGATATTCGAGTAGGAATTTAACGGTAAAGAAATAGACATATTTTATTAAATATTCCGTAGTTTATTACTTTCTCCAGAGGTTCATGAAAATTTAAAAAAAGCATGATATGTTGTCGTCAATTTTTTCCTGCAATAAATCAAAGTGTTTGCTTACATTATGACTTTTTGCCTATACTTTGCGGCAAAGCTTTCAGAATGAATTATCCCTGGTTCATACAATACTTATATTTTATTGCTTGTAACGATTATTAAATAAAACTTACAATATTAAATGTTTTGTTGCTTGCTATATACGCATTGTGTTGTGTGATTTAGCATGAAACCCAACTATTTATTACATATTGTTTTTGCATTGTGAATAATATTTCGTGATTCTCATGCAATTTAACTTATTATAGAGAATAATGACCTGTTTATGTACGTGAGAAAATTTAACAAAATATCGAGAGATATTTTGAACTTTAAATTACTATTTTTTTCTTTAGTACAATTGGAACTGCCAGTACGTTTGTAATTTAGGTAATAAATCTTCAACTAAATTTAGGTAGGCTGGATTTTGTGGTCACCTGAAACATGTATAAATTCCCAAAGCTTAATATTTCCTAAACAAAAGAAGGTTTAGCCGCAGTATTTTTGACTTCTGCTACTAATCATACCGGGTGTTGCTTCGTCAAGGGACATAGGGAATCCCATGTAAATTTTGAAGTAGTCAAATATTGGCTCCCCTAATTATTTTAGAAAAAAATGCTATAAGGACTTATTAAAGAGCACAGTAAGTTCCACCCAAACTGAAAATTTGAGCATTTTTCAACCAACCAGTAAAGAGTAAACTGCTTAATACTTCTGCAACGTAGTATCTCATTATGCACCCTGTACTCTAGAAATCAACAATAAAAACACCATATCGATTTATTAGTGACAATTTAGATCATTAATTTATAATGTCATTGCCAAAACTGAACAATTTTATACGGGAATTTCAAAAAGAATCCTCGCATTTCATTTTAGTTTACAGCTAATTCCAACACATGCACTCACAGTTACGCAAGACAATAAAACAAATTTTTCTACATTTAGAAGTCAATTTATGACGAAAATATCAGGATTTAATCAAATGCTCAAATATTCCTCCATTAACTGCCAGACAATAACCCAAACGATTATAAAACTCATTTCTTACGTTGGCTAGTTGGTACATCGATATTCTGGCACATTCAGCGGAAATAGCATTCCTTAGCTGGACTAAATTTTCATATTTTTTATTGGTAGCTTAGTTTTTAAATGTCCCCATAGAAAAAAATCGTTTGGCGAAAGATCACGTCGATTTTCTTCACATTTGCAATTATTGATTACTGTGCCTGTAGTTTCAAATTTTTTATCGTCCGTTCTATTGTCGATTTACTTGGTATTGGCCTATTGGGAAAATAGGCTGCAAACATGTCCGCTACTCTTCGATAACTATTTCCCTGGTAAAACCATTTTATAATAGTGATTTTTTCTTGATTTAAGTAGTTTATTATTTAAGAATGATGTGACATTGATCTGACAACTTGAGAGTAAGAGGTTAAATAATTTTTCTAGTATTTTATTATAAACTTCTAATAATACAAGGCGGGTAAGAAGATAGGAGATTCGTAACTTATTTTAGCATTTATCTCTTAGCTCGCGGACTGAAAAGAGCTGAAATTTGTACACTGGGTACAACTTTTCGTGCTCTTTAAAAATCCTAATTATATTTTCTTCTAAAATAATTAGGGAGCCAATATTGGACCACTTCAAAATTTATATGGGATTCCCTATGTCCCGCTCGACGGAGCATCACCCGGTATAATATTTTTGAAAAAACAAAAATTATGCTCGTAGTATAGTGTGGATGTTTTATTTTGTTTTATTTTATTTTTCTGATTTTTTTTATTGTTTTTGCATGCCAGTTTGATCGTCAAAGTTCAATTCGCTACAGTTCTAGGAGAGCACGGACGCGCTGGAATCTCTGGCATCACTTTTATGAGTAAGATTGTGGTGATATTTTGACGGAAAAAAATGAGATATAAAATAAAAAAGAAATGTTGGGGAAATTCAGATATTTTGCTCGTTAATTATATTAAAATATTTTAAATTATGAAACATGATTTATTAGAAAAATAGATGTAAATTCCGACACGCGCTTATTTCTGTTGATTATCTAAAGAAATTCAGCTAATCTTTAATTTTTACTTTTTTTGGATTACAAGGTATTTTTATATAATAAAGTCCGGCCTATAAATATTATTAGGCAGTACTACAACATTCGACAAATTCAATCCGACATCGCTCTGTAAAACATTGGTTGGATTACCGCGAGTCCCACTCTAGGTAATTTTTTGGTTTTCATAGCCTACTAAATAAAAATAATGAATAAAATTAAAAAGTTTATTTAACATTTTACGAAAATTAAAACTTTTATACATTATGATAGAACTATTCTGCTCTTACACAATATAATAAAAGTTATTATTACTTTAAAAGAAATAAAATAATAAAATATTTAATATTAAGTTACTTACAATACAAATGTTTCAATCTATAAACAAAGGTTCATTAGCACTCGGTTGAAATTATTTTAATCTAATAAAATAAAATCTTAACAAGACGCCAGACGAGAACTGGGTCAATGGTTGCGTCTCAAAAATGGGTAAATAGTTTACCAAAATGTGGTAAACAGTTTACCTAAAAACTTATTAATAAACTTGTTAGAAAACTGAAAAAATATATAAAAATGAAATGTCTGATGGACACTTTAGAGTTTGACATTACTTTTGGAAAAATTAACTGGTAAAAGATACACCTTATTAGGTATCTTAACCAGATAAAAAGAATAGTAAAAATGTTTAGCCATATAATAAAGTTAGTTTTATGCTTTATTTGTTTTCTGGAGATTAACTTAAACAAATATCTCATTTGGCTTCTCAGATGATTAAAAGCTTATTTAATATAAATTTAAACTTTATGTAAACTATTCTGCTTACAAATATAATAGCTATTATTACTTAAAGAGCTAACATACATGAAACCATTTAGTATTATAGTTATTTACTGAAACCTTTGTATTGTAAGTAACTTAATATTAAATATTTTATTATTTTATTTCTTTTAAAGTAATAATAACTTTATTATATTGTGTAAGAGCAGAATAGTTCTACATAATGTATAAAAGTTTTAATTTTCTTAAAATGTTAAATAAACTTTTAATTTTATTCATTAAATTGTTTATTAAAATTTTTAGGAGGAAGACTTAAAAAGGACGCTTGAAGACAGCGCAAGCATGCAAAGAACATACGATAAATATATAGATCAAGTGATCACAAACAATGATTTCGACATGACCTTTAGACAGATCATCGAAGCCTTAGAAGCTCTGACAACCGAACATCAGTGGGTTCCGGTTAACTGGATATATTAAAGTGGTTAAAATTAGTCGATTTTCATCACACTGCCATAGATATTTTGCTTTTCTGCAACATCACGTACTATTGCTAGTTATTTGAAATAGGATAAGTCCATTAAATCCTTTTATTTAATACCTATGTTAGACACACATGCCGAATTCGTCAATTCGCCGAAATAAATACTCAATTCGCGGTATGATCAAAGCCAGATGATCGGTTGCCGAAAAATCTTTTTTTCGGAATCTGTTTAGACCGATTTACACATTTCGCGAACTGAGGTAACCGGAGTTGCTCAAATGGCGAATATGAATATGTTTTGGCAGATAATCATTTTTAGTTTAATATTTTGCCGATTGCGCAATTTAGAAATGCACAATTGCCGATAGATTTGGTCATTATTTATACAATCGCCGTCTCTGCGAGTCTCAGCTTGTTATTTGTAGTAAAACGAAGGAAGCAAGTGCTGTGTTTATTTGTCTTGACTCAATCTTGCAGTGAACTAGTGCATTATTTAATCGTTTTGTATTGAAATATATATCTTTAGTGCAAATTTAATGAACATGAACGAAGCAGTGAAATCATCTGTTAATAAATCCGATTTTTTTAACAAAGTGTCATTGTATATTGATAAATCGAACAATAATTTCACTTCGCCTTTATCGGATCAAAAATATAAAGAAATCATACGTGAAGTGAAGCAAGGGTTTACAAGATGTAATTGCAAGAAACAATACCAAAATAAAGAGTGTAAATGTGTTTCGAGCAATATCAAATGTAATAGTAAGTGCCATGAAAGTTCTTCTTGTTGTAATAAATAAATAATATTAAGTAGTTTCCATTTAAGTAATAAGCTGTTTCTAAGAAATAAATGTTGTTTTCCTGGATCAGTTGCATTTTTTAGTTGTGTTCGAGGTCTGTTCATTTCTTAATTGCGCAATCGGCAAAATATTAAACTAAAAATGATTATCTGCCAAGAACATATTCATATTTGCCATTTGAGCAACTCCGGATAGCTCAGTTCGCGAAATGTGTAAATCGGCTTAAACAGATTCCGATATAGAACATATTTTCGGCAACTGATCATTTGGCTTTGATCATATCGCGAATTGAATATTTATTTCGGCGAATTGACGAATTCAGCAAATGAGTCTAACACCTATACATTATACATATACATAATATATATACAGGGTGTTCATTCTTAAGTCGGCACTGTTGCTAACTTCTTTTATTGGAGATACGAGTCAGTAAATAAGTAAAGTTGTAGTATTTTTTTCGCTGATTAAGGTGCTGCCAACCGAAAAACAATTCAACATTGGGTTTTGAATTTATTACAAAAACTGTACTTTCTTTTTTAATAAAACACTCTGTATATTACATCACCATTTGAAAGATCTATTATAGAGCTTTAAAAAAGTTTTGGTTAGTTCTGGTTAGTTTTTAATGGTTTCGAAAATATGGTCATACTCGGGAGTTTAATAGTAAACTCCACATTTTTTAAATAAAACATTTTGTTTATTACATCACCATTAATAGATATTTTAAAGAGCTTTAAGAATATAACACATTTTTATATGTCTATCTCTTATAGTTTAAAAAATATAGCCATTCAAATCTGAAAGTTATGATAAATTTCCATTATATCTTCAGCTATAAGCACTAAGTTTAGTGTTGAAGATAAAATAGACACTATATCTACCATTTTTTTTAGATTTGGAGGGCCATATTTCCAAAACTATAAGTGATAGACCTATTAAATGTGGTATTTTCTTAAAGCCCTTTAAAATATCTATTAAATGGTGGTAATATACAGAGTGTTTTATTTAAAAAGTGTCAGGTTTACTATTAAATTCTCAAGGATGGCCATATTTCCATCCATTTTCATAAAAGTTGGATATATCACTTGTAAACTTTTTTAAAGGTCTTTGATAGATCTTTTGAATGGTGATTTAATCTTCAGGGTGTTCAAAAAAAGTACATTTTTTGTAATAAATCGAAAACCCGATGTTCAATTGAGTTTTGGTCAGCATCACGTTAATCAGCGGGAAAATTACTACAACTTTACTAAATTAACCGACTTCGTATCTCAAAAATAAGAAGTCAGCAATAGTGCCGATTTAAAAATGACCACCCTGTACATTTTTATGATTCTAGCACTGAGGTCAATAAATATTGGCTACTAAGAACAACCCACCTGGCACTGAAAAAATGTAACCCTATCTATTTTAATTTTGGCTGGATTAAAATTAAAAGAAAGCAAATTCCAATAAAGTTTTATAATTATTTTTTTGTAGCTAAAGTCGTTATTAAAAAAAAAGTTTAATCGAAAATATGTCGGTATTCTTTAAAAAAAACATATTTAACCACATTTTTCTATAAATCCTTGTTCTTTGTTGCTATTTTTTATTAAATAATTGAGTTTAAGACTAAAGTTCTCATAAATGTTTTAAACGCTGTATATAATAAGCTAATTTTTTAAAGCTTTAGTGAAATACTTACAATGCACAGGTTTTAATGCTATTAAAATTTATTTTGTTATAAAATAAAGACTGTATTTAGCGCTAATATGGTAATTTGTATAAAATAAATTTTACAGTACGGGATGTGTCATGATGTTGGATCGTTGGTAATGTATAAGAAACTAGTAAGTTTAATACATTTTGTACAGATATAAAAATAAATTCAAAGTCTTAAATTGCAGTATTTCTAAAAAGAACCACAAAACCCCCGTAAAAACATCCCCATAAAGCCACGTACAGACTTGGATACAATCTATTTTTTTTTTTCTTGGTTTTGGTCCCTTCAGGTCCAATCCACCACTCTCCCCCTTCCGGACTATGCTTTCCAGGGCTTCGTCGGCGGAAAATCTGGATAATCGAGCTCGTAGCTCCCAGAAATTCCAAAAAGAAAACAAATAATTCAACAATCGATGCAATGCATAAATTGTCGGCTGTCAAACCAAGATCTGCTACTGGTGTTACGTATAACCTTCACTTTCACTACTGACAGTTCCCATGGCCCGTCCATCTATTTCCCGCCATTTGAGAAATACCTCGTGTTCACCACCAAACAGGATACCATCAGCTTATAGGAATCTTCGCTCACAGCGCTTAGATCCAGAAGAAAGATGCCGTCAATTTAGCGTGAATCTTTCCTTGATCCTCGAAGGTAAAAAACGTTCGTACGACACCTTTAGCCGCAACTCCGGGAAGAACTTTGTAGTCCTCTACGCACTTCCGCACTGTCCGGAGGTCAAACAAAGAGTTCGGCAAAAACATTTGTTGGTCGACTGTATCTTGAATGTTGCACATCGGTCGGCCGACTTGTTGCAAACGCCATGGCAACATCGGTGGGCGTTTTTATCCAAGGAATCGGCAAGACGCCCGTTTTCCATTTAATATGGAAAACATCGGCAGGTTTGTACGAGCTTTAAAACTAGTGTGGACGCGAAACACTTGTATCTGCAAATGTTGGCCAACTTTGTTGCTGAAAAATTTTTGAACAAGATACAGTCGGCCGACAATGTTGTCCCGATTGTATCCAAGGCTGTACATGGCTTAAAGGAGATAATAATTTTCCAAATAGAATTTATTTAAAGAAAGGGGTGGGAGTTAGGTCAATCGTCGCACGGCCTACTCTCTTAGATAAGGCTTTAATTTTTTAGGAAAAAAATCACATCAAAATATTTTGGAGTCTTTCAATGGAGCCTGCAACTTGTTTCAAACGTATTATTATCATGATTATAATTAAATGTCTATACTTTTTCATCAGTTATCTACCAAACTAACGGTCTATCTCCACAACACCCTGTATATACTCTATAAAATCGTGCACTTACTTTTTCGATAAAATAAGTTCTATTAGATACTTATCATAAGTTTGTAAAGATTGTTAAAAGCTAACTGTTAATATAAAACACATCGCCTCTTGTCATTTAAGATATCTCTAGGTATGCTGCCAGAATACATGCGCCTAAAACAGCTTTAAATCATTTAGATATTTAGGAAACTAATTAGCAAGTAAGACAGCTACTATGTAAAGAGATAGATTATTGATATAACTTTCATACGACATACAGGGTGTTCATTTATAAACTTTCCACTCAAGTTATCTTCGAAACGAGACAGATTTGAGAAAATCGCCGAAACACGTCAAGATATTTATTGAGGGGGAACGTTTTTTACAAAAATTGGACGGCGCCCCTTTAACCCCTTAACCACCAGGGCCACCACCCCAAAATTCTTAAATGAGAAGGCGGGTCGAGTGATACATCATTTTAAAGCTCCTGACGAGTACTTTATAACCCTAGAATATGAAGTCAATATCTTCACCTGTTACAAAATGGCGGTACTTTTAAAAATTACCTAAATACCTGATTTGGATGGCCATATTTCCGAAACTAATAAAGTTAGATGTACCTAATGTGGTATTTTCTTAAAGCTCATTTAAAGATCTTTTTAATGGTAAAATAATATACAGGGTTCTTAAATAAAAAAATATGTACTTTTTCCTCTACCCTGTATATTACTACCAGTATCACCATTAAAAAGACCTTTAAAAGAGCTTTAAGAAAACACCACATTAGGTACATCTAACTTTATTAGTTTCGGAAATATGGCCATCCAAATCAGGTATTTAGGTAATTTTTAAAGTACCGCCATTTTGTAATAGGTGAAGATATTGACTTCATATTCTAGGGTTATAAAGTACTCGTCAGGAGCTTTAAAATGATGTATCACTCGACCCGCCTTCTCATTTAAGAATTTTGGGGTGGTGGCCCTGGTGGTTAAGGGTTAAAGGGGCGCCGTCCAATTTTTGTAAAAACGTTCTCCCTCAATAAATATCTGGACGTGTTTCGGCGATTTTCTCAAATCTGTCTCGTTTCGAAGATAACTTGAGTGGAAAGTTTTTAAATGAACACCCTGTATGTCTCCTATATAGAAACAGATGGTACAAAAACACTTAACATCGAAAATACAGATTTACCATTACATAGACATTGTGAGGTTTTTTAATGCCTTTAATTGCTATAGGAAAATAGACGCATGTTATTTTTCGAAAAAGAAACAGCTGATTTTATAATCCAAAACCAAATTTAATATCACTAAAGAAACAATATCACATAATCTACGGCCTCGGCTACGTTAACAAGCGAAAGCAGCGAGCGGAGAGTATCAAATCTCTGTACTGGCAGCCGATACTGGCTACAATATTTTGTGGTAAAAAGCGTTTCAAAACCGTTTATATTCATTAGAAATGCTCTGCGGATAATATTTGTTCGTTTTAAGCGGCAGCGGCAGGTCTTTATTGCTCACGTATATTGCAGCTGCCTGATTTAAAAATACAATTTTTATTATACTACCATAAAGATCAAAGGCAGCGCTCTCACACTCTTCGCTGGCCGCTGACGATTGGTATCGTAGCCGTAGCCTAATATCCAAATAGTAAGCGACCTTTATCCATTTGTTTCCGGATAAACACTGTTTTATATCAAATATACATGCCGGGCGGGACATAGAAAATCCCATGTAATTTTTAATGGGGCCAATTATTGGATCCCCTAATTATTTTAGAGAAAATTCTATAAAGTTTATTGAAGAGCATGCAAATCTACGTCCATGGTAAAATTTTAGATTTTTCGGTTAGCCCGTTGCTAGTTAGATGCTAATATATTTTTAAAAATTGTTACATTGTTATCGCCTCATATTTATGAACAACAATAAAAATACCAGTTAGCGTGACATAATGTTGTCATTTTTGAAATTTAGTGCTTTATTATTATCAAAAATTCGTACAGTAAAAAGATTAAAGTTGTATTTGTACGAACGAATTGAGTTAAGTTAAACTAAACTTATAATGATAATAATAAAGCACTAAATTTCAAAATGACAACGTAATGTCACGCTAACAGTATATTTATTGTTGTTCATAAATATGAAGCGATGATAGTAACAATTTTTAAAAATATATTAGCATCTAACTAGCAAACGGGTTAACCGAAAAATCTAAAGTTTTTACCATGGACGTAGATTTGCATGCTCTTCAATAAACTTTAATAGAATTTTTCTCTAAAATAATTAGGGGAGTCAATAATTGACCCCATTAAAAATTACATGGGATTTCCTATGTCCCACCCGGCGATGCATCACCCGGTATAGTATTTAAACAAAGGTGTAGCAATTGAGGTTGCTCAGAAAATTTATAGTCGAGGATATGATTAATTAAAAAAAAAAAACCAAACATATTTTTTATAAAATGGGTTTTTTTGTTTGTCCCTGTAGATAAATATTCCTGGATTATAAAATCAACAATGTAAAATCGTTTAGTTTTAAGAATTAGATTTACATAAAAATGTGATCTACATATTAAAAAAAGATATAGTTGTTATTAATCTGTTTAGAAATCGTGCACTATGTATAAAACATATTCTTTATAAAATAACTTAGGTTAAGTTGTATATTAAATATGCTGAAAGCATAGAAACACAGAGTTGACCCGTACTATGACTGTAGAAAAGGTAATTCTACAAGCTTCATTGAAAAGCTTGCAGTTACCTTGTAGGTATTGTTAATATGAAGCAATTTTAAGCACAATATATTTTTTTACACGTAACTACCTATACAATTAAGATTCGCGTTTAAAGCATGGATATTTTCAGGGGAGGGGGAAGGGGCGCAAACCAAAAAATCTACTTTTTTCACAAATTAAAAATATTTTCCAAAGTGTCCTGCTTTAGCCAATATCAATGGGTGAATAGCATCTAATACAGGGTGATCATTCTTAAGACGGCACGATTGTTAACTTCCTTATTATTGGTGGAACGAAGTCTGTTAAATTAGTAAAGTTGTAATACTTTTTCCTCTGATTAACGTGCTGCTGAAAAACAATTGAACATCGGGTTTTCGATATACATGGTGTAACTAAATAAGTGTAAAATATTTAAGAAGGTGATTCCCCATTGAAAAATATGAAAAAAGATCCTATAAACATGGGTCCGAAAATGCATACTTTCCAAGATACAGGGTGTTAAACTTTTTAAATAAAATAGGTTTTTTTAATTATCTTGAATACCCTGTAACCGATTTTCTTGAAATTTTTATTTTAGGGATTGAAAATAAAGTTCCTATAAACATAGGTCCGAAAATGCATAGTTTCTAAGATACAGGGTGTCCAACATTTAGGTTCAACATTCACCTTCTTTTAATCTTCAGTTGACCTTCACTTTTTAATGTCATTAGATAGTCCTTAAAAAGTTAAAATAGGAAAGTAAAATTAATTTTTGCTCTATCTTTAACTGTTTTTGCTCAGTAAATCGTCAAAATTCAAAAATTCCGTCCCAAGAAACATGTAATAAAGTGGTTTTTATTTTTTTCTCGAAAACGAAGCAAGATACAAAAAATTTCAAGAGATAAAAAAGTGCTTTTTTCAGTTGCTTATTCTAAAAAAAAATAAAAAGGTTACAAAAAGTCAGTGGCGTACATTTTTTACAATTATTTTCGATAAGATGTCCCGTGAGACGCCACTGGACTTAATAATTTTAATTTAATTATGCCTAACTTTGGCCCTTATTACTAGAAATAACACTGAAAAATTTCAAGAAAATCGGTTACAGGGTATTCAAGATAATTACAAAAACCTATTTTATTTAAAAAGTTTAACACCCTGTATCTTGAAAGTATGCATTTTCGGACCCATGTTTATAGGAACTTTTTTCATATTTTTCAATGAGGAATCACCTCCTTAAATGTTTTACACTTATTTAGTTACACCCTGTATTACAAAAAGTCCACATGTGATATATCCAATTTTTAGTAGTTTCGGAAATACGACCATCCTCGGAATTTAATAGTAAACCGGCATTTTTAAATAAAACACTCGGTATATTACATCACCATTAAATAGATATTTTAAAGAGGCTTTAAGAAAATACCACATTTGATATATCTATCTCTTATAGTTTAAAAAATATGAAAATTGTTAAATTTCCATTATATCTTCAGCTCTAAGCTTTAAGCACTAAGTTTAGTGCCGAAGATAAAATAGACATTATATCTACTATTTTTTAGATTTGGATGGCCATATTTCCAAAACTATTAGAGATAGACCTATCAAATGTAATATTTTCTTAAAGCTTAATAAATAATATATCCGGAAGTAAAATTAGAAATATAAATCGGAGAGCTTAAAAATTGCTTTTTGTTGTATTTATAATATGTAAAATTTTAAGTATTGTTAGGATTCTCACAATCCCAGTAGATCACATGAAACTTATTAGGCAGGGAACTATTAAAGTGCATTTATGCTTATAGGAATTTAAGCCATATCTAGATTTTTTCTACAAAAATAAAATTTCATTACTACTTTACTTCTTAAATTTAAAAAACAAGTAGTCTATTTTTGACAGAGTATTGAGTTATTACAACCCATATAACATTTTTTGCCGGTCATGTACATTTAATTTACTGGCATTGCCAACAGTCTTTAATGACAAGGCATTGGCAAAAAGGTATCAAAAAGACACAAAAGTGGGCAATTGGCCGTTATTGGGCCACGTGTTGCAGCTACTGTGATGGCATCCATCATTAATAAGTTATGATGACAAAATGCGTTTAGGATATTGGCATTTATCTTTAAATACGTATTGCAAGTTTCATAAGTTGAATGTCCCAAAAGTTAAATAACATATTATTTAGAATTTGTAATCGAAAAAAATGAGAAAGAAAAGCATCATTAAAAAAATTACATATTATAAATTTTTATACATTAACAATAAACCATAAAAAAATACTTATGTCATAAAAAAAAGATAGTAAATTAAGTGTAAACACTTTAAAATAGTAAGTATTCAAGGGACACTTACACTCAATTTTCGGATCCAAAACATAGGAGAAATATTTTAAAGGAGTTAAATGTCAAAAAAAAAACTATTAAAAATATATAATATTTTTATTAACACGTCTTTAAAACTTTTAATAAGGCAACTCCCTAATTTCATATTATTTTTTAAAGTAACTACAAACTTAAAAGGTTTTAAACAAAATGTTTACAGCTCCTAACAGTCTACTTGAATAACTCGCCTTCCCGGCTAGCCATCACCAATTAAGCACACAACACACACTTATTAGGTAATGAATACATTTAATTATGTCTATTAAAAACTCTTTTCTTTAAAAAAGAAATTAAAAAGCTAGAAAACCACGTAGAAAACAATTGCACAAAGCGTTCAAACAAAAGCATTTTTTTTCATCTGTCAAAATCGTCAAATCTTGTATTTCGGCTAAGCGGGAAATTTGAATTTGTCACCTTTGGGCGAAATTAACCTAGCTAATTTTACCATCATTTTATTTTTATTCTCTTAAAAATACATAATAAACATTTTGTTTGACCTAATTTTTATTTGCATGATTTGCAACAATAAAATGTCTGAAAAGGCCATTTCCTTTAAATTATGTAAAAAACATAAAATAATGTTGTTTAGCTGCCATTATAAATAAAACAGATCAAAAAAAATCCTAAATGTTCGTTAAATACCAATATTAATAATACGGTTTGAAAAGTATGAATATGCGTTGAAAGTTTGCCTTCAAAAATCCAATATTTATTTGCCTGCAACAAAAAGGCATGCTTTATTTAATCAGGATTGGTATGCCGCCATTTTTGTATGCTTGCCGGCAATTCGCATGCATGTAAAATTTATTGGCAATTAAGTGTTTATTTAGGGTTGACTTTTTAATGCGTATAAGATGTTGGCATAATATTTCCACCAATTGCCAATGCTTTACCATCAATGCCAATATGAAAAATGTACATTGCCGGCAAATAGTGTTTGCTGGGAACTTATGTATTTAGTAATATACCTTTTATGTAAAAAATCAAATAATTTTTTAAAATTACACTTTATCACGAAGGTGGTCACCCCTAAGCATACGCCACTGTAGGTTGACTCGACATTGTACAAACTGGCTTTGCAACTAATGCCACTTAAGTTTAGTTTGTTTAGGCCCAGTTGTACAATGCAGGTTTCAACTCAGTTCTACTAAACTGAGGTCAGACCTTTTTTTTAACTTTGGATAATCCACGAACGCTGAAAGCCTAAATACTAACGTACCGTGGGTGTCTTAAGCAAGGTAAGAGGAAGTTTGTTAACACGGGACTTAAAAACTTGAAGATTTGGGGGAAAGGAAAGACCTCCGCGGGCAGCCGGTTCCACAGTCTAGAAACTCTAGGGATAAAAGAACGAACGAAATGGGAAGTTCGGGGCCTGTCCAATTGGACCGTATAGGGATGCATACGTGCGGCACCACGAGTTTCTCTGTTGGGAGCTGCAAGAGGAGGGACTAACGTATGTCCTAAAAGTTTTGGCACACAATATTTATCGGTTTTTTTAATGAAGAAATTTATTTAAACACTAACTAGTTATCATAAATTACAACTCAATACTTAACTAACTATACTATCGAAATATGTGGAGTGGCTCATTCTGCTCTACCAGACGCAATTTTCTTCGAATGTCTCTCATGAGGTCCTGGACGGAATTCAGTTCAATTTCTCTTAATTTCTCGTAAATTCGCCGTCTTAATTGTTCCTCATCTTGTGCTTCCCAGCCTCCATGATAAACCTTTCTAGACAGTACAGCCCAAAAATCCTCTATTGGGCGAGCCTGCGGCAAGTTTGGAGGATTATCGTTTTTGGGAACAAAAGGTATGTGGTGTTGTCGAAGCCAGTTTTGGGTATCTCTTAAGTAATGGCATGATGCTAGGTCTGGCCAAAACATGATATCGTCATTAGCATGATGTTCGCGGACAAACTGAAGCAATTTGGAAAGGCAGTTATCAATATAGCTCTGACTATTCAAAGCTTCACCCTCACTCTTCCCACAAAAGGTCGGGATACACCCCTGTTAGAAATTGCGCACCAGACAAGGATTTTATCTGCAAATTTCGCTTTATGTTTGTATCTAACATTGTCAGGGCATTCCTCTACGTTGTCCGTATAAAATCCATCGTTTTCCTTCATTTCAGAATTACTCAAAGTGAAATACTTTTCGTCATCTAAAATAATGATTTTATCATTGGCAAAATGTACCCGCCTCAGTTGACGACAACATCTTGGTATACGAAGAAGCTGCGCTTGAGAGTATTTGGGGCACTTACGTCTCTTTCGATATTTAAGACCATTCCTCCTCAATTCCAAAGATATCGTACTCTTAGAAGATCTGTATTGTCTAGCCAGTCTCCTCGTTGACATTCCAATCTGGTTTTTGCTCTTCTCACCAATCTCTCTGACCTCTGTGCGGTAAATGCACGTGGTCTTCCACTTTTGGGAGATTCAGACATGGTATTCCCTGCTCGCACTCCGCTATTGTTCTATAAATGGTTCTGCGTGAAATGTTTTCATTCTGGAATATTCGACAGATTTCAGCTTTGGGTATCCGCCCAACTAACTTGTACATACTTTTTCTTATTTCTAATTTACACGACATCTTAAAGCGAAAAACTTCAAAATAAATAAATCTCAACTGACAGTAAATAAAGTAAATAAACTTTTGTTTTCAAAGGCAACTTGATATTATTTTGTTTTTGTTAAAATTAAAGACAATGAGTTTTGTGCCAAAACTTTTAGGACATACGTTATACTGGATAATTCGTCGGAGCACCTTTGAACTTTCCGTAAAATCTCAATTTTTAAATTTCTTGATACTGACAGCAATATTGAGATTTTACGGTAAGTTCAAAGGCCTGACATCAGTTCAGTGGAACTGAGTTTAAACTTGCTATGTACAACTGGGCCTTAGTCTATTTGGTAAACGTTTACTTTGTAAACTTTTTAAATTTTAAATTTGCTTTACATTTTTTTAATAACTAAGCAACATAATATATAGTAATTGTTGATGACATGATTACCTATCAGTTTGTTCACCTGTCAGGTTACCCACGAGACACCACACTGGTTTATTAGTAAAATTATTCATAGAAAAACCGTCCAATAAGTGTTCAAAGTACATAACTGTATTTAGTTATCCGTTTTTAAGATCTTATTTTTATTATTATACTCTAAGTTCAACTGTGGTTCTGATATGTTTTTTAATTATATTTTTATTGTTTATGTACATCATATTTTAATTTTTACTCATATTTTTAATTCAATAAAAACGCATTTTTTATTTTAATAAAGTTGTTTTTTTATAACCTGTTATTTAAGAAAAATAAATGCAGATCTAATATGCCACCCAAAACTGTTTTTAAATAAGTTGCTCTAAAGCCGGCTGTCCATGAGAGCGGTTTTCCGCTCGCGGATTATAATTCATCCTTGTGATTGGTTAGTGCCAATTTAAAATGCTTGTCCCGCCGATCACAACGCTGAATTATCATCCGCGAGCGGAAAACCGCTCTCATGGACAGCAGGCGTAAGTCCCGTTACACATGGGACGTACGAACACCCTATGGCCTACGTCTGATGCATTGAAAGTACTGTAACCTTCCACATGGGGGCGCGGGGGTACGCGTTAGGTTACATTACTTTCAATGCAAAACTTTTTGTCAGGCGTACGGCGTAGGACATTCATATACGTTTCATGTGTAACAGGACTAAAGACTACGCAGAAAAACATATTTTCGATAATAAAGATAATACATTTTTCTGCGGCACTTTCGTAGGTATATATCGGGTATGTTCTGATTGTTGGGTAAATATTTTCGTATACATACTTACCTACTTTGGAATTATTAAATTTTTGCAAGGCGTTCATAGGTGCGACACTTAGAGATGCACCAAAACCCGCCATACCGCCAATGGCACCCGACCCTTCAAGTGTGAGTTGCTGTTCTTTTATTATAATGTAAATACAGGGTGATTTAAAAATCGATCACGAAACTTAAGGGGGTGATTCTACTTGACAAAATAAGGGTAAAGCTTCATATACATTTTTTTCAAAATGTCATTTGTTTTCGAGTTAAAAGCCGTCAAAGTTCAATTTTTATTTTGGTTTTTTCGCCATATTGCATTTATTTTTTAACCAATCCAGTTGATATTTGGCACACAAATCGAGCTTTGTAGATTCTAAAATTTTGGGACAAAAGTACTTTTTTAAATACCGCCAGAGGGCACTTTACTTAAAACTGAAAATTTATTTACAAAATAACTTTTTTATTTTGACAGATATTCCAAGGCTGAAGGCGCCATTTTATAGACAATCAAAACTTAAAAATAAGGTACTCCTTATTAAAGTCGATAAACCTCACCGTTTAAGCACCAATAGATATCAAAGTTTTAATCAATTTCAATCGTCGTTGTTAGATGAATTAAAACATTGATTTTTGTCACTAGGTCTAAAATATAGTGCACTACAGAGCCCTGTCTTTAAATTATGAATATAATAGCAATTTATTTTTTAATATTTAAATTTGTCCCTTAATTCGATGTCCCATTTGCAATCCTATAGACTTATTCGTAGAAATTTTAAACGAACTGGCAACAGTGTCTTGTGCTTTTGCCAATCGATCGCGTTATTTTGATCGATAACAAAACACGTGTGATTTGTTTTGCCGCAAATTAATGTGTAATTGCATTAGCCGGGTAAGTTAACAATACATAATATAATTACAAACAATAGTTGTCCATTTAAATATCTTTCTATTTCAAAAAGACATACTGACAAACTTTGATTTATTTTGGTGCAGAAATCCTAACCTTATTCGCTTGTAAAAATTCTGATTTTAAGCCAAAAAAAGAAAAATAATATTTAACTCGCTGCAAAATTGATTCAATTTAAAAACATAATTAAGTAAATGGATAAACTACATACATTTTTGTATTTTACATACCCATTTTTTTGTCAAATTCAAAAAAAATAGTCCTTATTGTACTTGTCTATTTTGTGCTATTTTATTTCTGTCAAAATGCGAGTTTCCAATGTTGCCGTTTGAGTTGAGAGAAAAATTTTGGATTTTTTATGCAGACATTTCTGTGTTTTGTATTACAACTTTACAAATTTAAAGTCAAAAAATATTCTATTAAAAATTCAAGAAAGCTTTAGGTATCTTAGTTTGATACAGTCTTAACTAGGATTTAAAAAACATCATTTTTAGAATTTTTTAATCTGGCGCATTCGCTATAGTTTGGGTAAATGAGAATTCCATTCAAGTTAACAAAACAGCAGTGGCGCTCGTGGTTTTGATTAGTTTTTGCTCCAATTTTTCTTCTCAAATCTACAAATTAACAAGTGAGGCGCCTAGTTTCAAAGTGTATAATCTTCTTTTGTCTTATTTAAAAATGAGATAAATGTCCAAATATTTAGTGGTATTTTCCAGCGTTAAATTTAAATAAATAATTTTTGAGCCATGACTATTGCATTTAAATTATGGTTTTTTTATTATTTTTTTATAAAATTTGTTAATATTGCAGAATGCACATTTAGAAATTATATTGTACATTATAATCCCAAGCAGCAAGCTAACGTCTTATTGACGTCAGTCAGTCATTTTTGGTCAGCAAAGGTGTCATAAGATGACGACAAAATGACGTTAAATTGATCTCTTTAAGTCACAGACAAAAGACGTCCCGTTAATGACGTCATAATAACGTGTTTACAATGACGAAAAATTGTCGCATATCCGTTTTTTTAACTAAAAAAACTAATGATACGATATTTTAGTTGAAAATTGAAATAGGAAATAACTCCTTACTGCTTGCAATTCCCTTGCACTGCAAGGTCGCATCACTCGGGACACTCTCCAGCCTGGAGATGCAAATTTTTACATACCCGAAGATATTTCTTTCAAAGCTAATTGAGATCACCTGCCGCAGACCGGTCTCGAAGTATTTTAGTCTCAACTTTACGGTGTAGGCTATAAAAGCTATGATGTTGAATAAACGTAGTAGTTTATTGTCCATTACGCCATCTATCGGTACAGTTTTTCCTATTTCAATTTTGTAAAATTATTTGTCTTATTTTTCTGTCATATGATATTTCGGTTGTATTTTGACACAAATCATAGAAAGTCGCAAAATTTTTATGGCGGGTTTTCTGAACATGACGTCATTAGATTTTTATGAGCTAGTATGACGAAAAATGACGTCGAAAAGACGTCACTTCAACGACGTCAAAACCACGTCATTAAAATGACAGTAAAATGACGTCATTATTTTGGTCTAATGACGTCCTATGACCAAAAATTACTTAAAAATGACGTCATAATGACGTGAGCTTGCTGCTTGGGATGTGATAAATGTAATTAATACATTAAGTTTTAATTTTGTTTCAGGCTTGTTTTAGAGCAACCATACTATCACCCCATTTTCTTCGTTTATCTTTTCGCGAAAATTCAAAACGATTTTCAATACGCGTCGCAAAGACTTTTTAAATTAGCGATGTCCGATTCGGCGAGAGACGAAAATCTTTCAGGTACTAAAGACGACACAAACTCTGTAAGTCCTCCAAAGAAACAGAAAAAAATAGAGACAGAAGTAAAACCAGTGATTGAATCTTTGTGTGAAGACAAAGAAACTATTAAAACTGGTGATTCTGATATCGGTAGTGAACTAAAAACAAACTAAAAAGATCAGTAATAGTATCGCTCTTCAATGTGGTAGTTTTTGTATCCAGAAGAGGAAAATATTGTTGTATTTAGGAAGACTTTCTCTCCAGATAGAGATGTAAAAGAAAAGGATGAATCGCCAGATGGGGGAGAAGATGCAGAGAATATAGATACTGATCACCAGGTATGTTTATTAGGTTAAGGTCGGCCGCACACATTCAACTTTCTAATTCTATTTATCAAAGTCGATTGATGAGATAAGGTCACGACATTCGCCATATTGACTAGCGCGGCTGTGACGTCAAGTCGGGCCATTTTCGGCCATGTTTGATTTTAGTCAGATCAGTGGCGTAGAATTAAGGAGAAAACAAAAAATAACTGTATGTTGTAAACAAAATTTATTGGATTATTTTAATAGGCATAACTTAAAACAAAACCATAAATGTGGTTTAATTATTGAAAATTAAAATTATCAAAGCGACGACAGGATGATTAGGTACCTGGCAGAGCAAAACATTTTCCATAGTTCCGTAATTCAAAACCATTTTAAGAACTTTGTATACAGGGTGTCCGCTAATGAATGGTACACAGAAAAACCACAGATTCCTTATGCCAAAATATTAAGATTTAACCAAACATACCTAATATCCAAAAGTTTATAATAAAGAAGATACGAGGGGTGTCGTAAAAAGAAAAGTAAATCTATTTCGATAATTGTTCCCCTTTTTAAATATCTTAATAAAACGGTATCTAGGGGTTTTTAAACATTAGCTTTTCAGATCTAATATTAATTTTTGTGTGTAGACTAGAGGGCGATGGGTACAATATTTAAAATTCTCTAAAAGTACCCAATTTTTTCGTACTACTCTGTATGTATGTAAACTAGTAAGCTTCTCTATGCTTTCTGCACAAAAAAGGTATACTTAGTAAGAATCGGTCTTGACAACCGTTTTTAAGGTATTCACGTTTTAGTTGTTCAGTGCACCCGAAAGTATGTTCCTTCAATAACATCATATTAGCTATAATTACAACTGCTCAGATATAAATAGCTGATATCTAAAAACTCCTGGATACCGAGTTTTATTAAAATGTTTAAAACATATCAGAAATTATCGAAATGCATGAATAAAAATATTTATATCCGTTTAACACCCCGTATCTTCCTTATCATTAACTTTTGGATATAGGTATGTTTGTTTAAATCCTAAATGGGTATTTTCGCATAAGAAATCTGTGGTTTTTCTGTGTACCATTAATTAGCGGACACTCATTAGTATCATATGTATATAAAAACCCGAATGACTGAAAACTATTCGACTAAACACTATTAAAATCTCTAAAATAAAACGAGTCCGAACCAATAATATGTGAAGTCTCTAAACTAACCAAAAACATTAACAACTGAAAATCCTTGCAAAATATACAACCAAAATGAAAATGGCAAATTTCCACAGTTTTTACCAAACAAAGCTTCGACAAGGCACGACTCTGTCATCAGCTGATAATGCTACCAACTTTGAACAGAACTGCCAACCGTAATTCTCCCAACTTCACGTCCCTGACAAAAGCTATCCCGGGTCTTGCTTATGTCTAAACCTCCTTCTCATAAAGAAACTCTGCTATTTATTATCAGACACGATTTCCGGATGCAAATATTTAAAGGTCAGCTGATTAATTATAGGTTTTTATGACGCGACCCTAACATCAGATTCGATATTTGATTGGATGTCAAAGCTACTCTACATTCTGCAGAATTTGGCTGCATATAATTATAAAGGATAAATATTGAAAATCTTTTTCGCGACAGCGAACATGACTGTGTTCCAAGATATTAAACTGGATAAACATTTTTAACCTCTAATCTATAATAATAATCAAATAATAATAGGTCGAGATATAATATTAAATCTAAGAATTTATTTACCATTATTTAAAGTGCTTACTGATAGACGCAATGCAAGCACTATCAATGTTTTGGAGCCATATTTCATTTGATTTTTTCTATAATGTTATTAAAAGTATTATTAGTAAACGCTTTTTAAATTTACATTTGTTACAGAGTTAAGATTAGATTACAGTTTTTCCCATTAATAAATATTAGGTTTGGAAATCTTCTTCTTGACAAAATGGTGAATGTAAATTAAAATAATAGAGCATTTTGTCGCGTATACGTAGAAAGTAAACAGATAATAGCAAGGAGTATGGGTTGTTTAAAACGAATTTTATTATTTAATATACAGGGTGATTCAAAAATCGATCACGAAACTTAAGGGGGTGATTCTACTTGACAAAATAAGGGTAGAGCTTCATATAATTTTTTTCAAAATGTCATTCGTTTTCGAGTTACAAGCCGTCAAAATTTAATTTTTATTTTGGTTTTTTCGCCATTTTTAACCAATCCAGTTGATATTTGGCACACAAATGGAGCTTTGCAGATTCTAAAATTTGAGGAAAAAGTACTTTTTAAATGCCGCTAGAGGGCACTTTACCTAAAACTGAAAATTTATTTACATCATAACTTTTTATTTTGACAGATATCGCAAAGCTGGAGGCGCCATTTTATAGACAATCAAAAACTTAAAAAAATAAGGTATTCTTTATTAAAGTCGATAAACCTCACCGTTTAAGCACCAATAGACATCAAAGTTTTCATGAATTTCAATCAAATTACCTACATACATACAGGGTGTCCAGTAACTCAACCGACAAACTTTACGGAGCGATTCTACAACAGAAAATAAGAAAAACTTCATATAAACATATGTCCTAAACGTCGTTTTTGAAGTACAGTGTGTTTTTTTTTAATTTTTAACACCCCGTAGTTCAAAAACTAAAGACGTCTAGGACATATGTTTATATGGAGTTTTTTTAATTTTTTGTTAAAATTTTAAGTTTAGGGTAAAGTCCCTTTGAGGTATTTGAAAAAAGTACTTTTCTCCTAAATCTTTAGAATATGCAAAGCTCGATTTGTGTGCCAAATATCAACTGGATTGGTTAAAAAATAAATGCAATATGGCAAAAACAAAAATAAAAACTTGAACTTTGACGGCTTGTAACTCGAAAACGAATGACATTTTGAAAGAAATTTATATGAAGCTCTACCCATATTTTGTCAAGTAGAATCACCCCCTTAAGTTTCGTGATCGATTTTTGAATCATCCTGTATATTTCATTCCTTCACTGACATCCTTTGTTAATATTACCGTTTCTTACCATGGAAGTCGTTTTCCAAGCAATCATGTTTTGAAATATAAAAACATCCATATATAGCAGAGGGAGTTAAATCTGAAGAATAGAGTGATTATTTCAAAAGCTAATTCTTTTAGACTTATTTTTACAATAATACAATAAAATTGGACAAGATTTATCATGACCCGTTTGATGTGTAACAAATACCGATATTGCGTTTGCATCCCAAACTGGATTTTAGTTGTAGTACCTGGGCTAGCAATAAAATGGACTTTATGATAATAACAATAACCTTTTTAAAACTATTTAAGTGAGTTCCTTTGGATGAGTCTACCACGAATATTCATACCGCCATATATGAAAGCGACGTTTTAACCCAGGCTGCCAACTTTGTCATGTTCGGGGTGTCGAACTGGGCGAACGCGTCACTTTTTTGTCGGACCAGTTTACCATAATGTTTTACATGCAATTTTTAAACATTATGCCAAGGAGTTACTTTGCTAGAAACCCGACCAAAACATGTCAATTTTGAGCCTTATGGTTTTTTGACTGTAACCTTTATCTTTCTTGGCACAATGTTTAAAAATTGCATGTAAAACATTGTGGTAAACTTGTCCGACTAAAAGAGTGTCGCGTTTGCCCAGTCCGACACCCAAAACATGCCAAAATTCCGAGGCTGGGATAAAGCTCCGCTTCCATGAATATGAAGGTATGAATATTTGTGGTAGATTCGTCAAAAGGAATCCCCCTAAATAGGTTTTAAACGGATTATTATTATAAAATTTATTTTATTACTAACCCGAGAGCAAGCCACCCAAATCGGTTTTCAGATCATTACTACTGTTATGATTTAAAAACTAAAACTAAACTTCAGTATTATCGATTTTTTATCATTCGAATAAATCGCTTGAGTACTCACCACAAAATCGAGTTATGACGGTTTTTGAACCGATTAAAGAAGAAGGAATTTTAGGAAAGATTGTCCCTTTTGAGGTTAGTCAACTTTGAGGCGTTATAACTCAAAAACTTGCATTTGTTTGCAAGGCCTACTTAAAAATACCTTTAAAAAATTGAAAACATTTTTCCTTTTAACTAAAATTAAAAATATGGCATGTGATACATCGTTAAATTTGTAATAAGAAATGGGATCAGATACAGAATGTACTTTTTTCAAGCCATATAAAAAATAAAGTTGATGATGGTTTCTTGAAAACGAAACGTCGGATATAAAATCTAAAAATACCATCATGTAGTAACTAAGAAGTGCCAATGAAAAAATATTATTAGTTTTTTTCATATCTCTTTAAATAAAACCAGAAAAACATAAAATCCATATAGTCAAATTTCCGCTTTTGCCAAATATCTCAGCGGGCCATGAAAATTTTTAAGTTTCTAAACGGCATGTAAATAAGCAATAAAAAACACAACTTTTTCTAATTTAACCTAAGCTGTATCTCCAACAGGTACTGAGATATATATATATATATATATATATATATATATATATATATATATATATATATATATATATATATATATATATATATATATATATATATATATATATTCTTTTTATATATTCTTTTTATTATTATTAATTAAATATATTAATTTAAATTTGGCCTATTTCTTGACAATACTTGCCCAGAGACGTAAAAATTTTGTAGTTCTAATCGATATTTTAATAATTTTTAGTTACTTTATTTATTTTAAAGTTGGTTTAGTATTTTTTTAATGTTTATTTAATAATCGAGTACTTTTTTACTCGAGTGATTCCAACACCACCGCGAATTAGCTATTTTGCGGGCTCGATGGGGGTATTTGTGTCCCGACCTTTTGTCTACATAAAACTTTAGACTTGTTTATAAACAAATAATATTAAAAAAATATATACCGGGCGATGCATCGCCGGGCAAGACAGGAAAGTCCATGTAATTTTTAATGGGGTCAATTATGGCTCTCTAATTATTTTAGAGAAAAATCTATTGAAGTTTATTGAAGAGCACGCAAATCTACGTCCATGGTAAAAACTTTAGATTTTTCGGTTGACCTGTTTTGTTAGTTAGATGCTAATATATTTTTAAAATTGTTCACATTATTATCGCCTCATATTTATGAACAACAATAAAAATACCAGTTAGCGTGACATTACGTTGTCATAGTACCATTCATTCATCAATACTTTTTCTTCAGTAGTATAACTCATGGTTAATCTTTTCGCTTCACGATTTTGATAATAATAAAGCACTAAATTTCAAAATGACAACGTAGTGTCACGCTAACCGGTATTTTTATTGTTGTTCATAAATATGAGGCGATAATAATGTAACAATTTTTAAAAATATATTAGCATCTAACTAGCAAAGGGGTTAACCAAAAATCTGAAGTTTTTACCATGTACGTAGATTTGCGTGCTCTTCAATAAACTTCAATAGGATTTTTCTCTAAAATAATTAGGGGAGCCAATAATTGACCCCATTAAAAATTACATGGGATTTCCTATGTCCCGCCCGGCGATGCACCACTAGGTATATATAACCACGATAGAGCTACAGCTCTTGTTGACAACATCCCTTTATTATTTAAATGTATACTTTTGTCAAGATATGTTATATTTTTATCCGCCATTCCCCAAGACCTCCGAGACGAGAGGTCTTAATAAAAATGCGGGTTTAAAATTGCACTCAACCCAAATTTATGACCTTACAAGCGTCGCATACATCATCTGCTTATTTGACAAACAGATTTAAAATTGGGTTGATGGGGGCTCGTAAATTTGAATTCTGCACCAGTTGAAAATTTCATATGCAACAGTTAGTTTAATTTATTTGGTCGTTTGGCTTTTGGTGCTTTTGAAAGAGTTATGAATATAGTTGGTGGTGTTGTCAAGTCGGGATGACGGTATTAAAATACAACCAATCAAAAAACGGTACAAATTGCTTCTATACTACAATACAGTATAAGCAAAACACAAAAAAAGTAAAGATTAGGTTTGGTGGTAGAATAAAAAGCAAGTGTGCCAGATGGTAACATCTTAATTAATTACTGATTTAGAATATCCGTAAAAGTGCAAGTCTGTTTTAATTTCTTAACACTATTTGATTTTTATTACTGCTATAGATTTTTCGCTAATTAGAGCCTAGGTATAAAAGATATTTTAATTAATACGGCATTAAAATTTTAATCTTTTAAATAATTGATATTAAAATTTCTACAATCCGGCAACCACGCAGTTTAACAATAACGATAACGATAACGATAAGCTCTTCGGTATTCATCCGTAATTAAAGGAGTCCGGTATGGTTAATAACGATAACGGATCATGCTTGCGTTACTGCGCAATCTCAGAATAACGTTAACCACAACGGAATTGCAAAATAAGGGGTGCAAAATGTCTCTAATACGGTATAAAATGGTTTTAAAATTGGAAGAGCTAAGGGTCATAAATTGCAGTCCGTAGTTAAAATTATTTTTTTTCGAGAAGTATGCCCGGACACTTTAAGAACAGATGTTTAAATGAACCAAGTTACAATTATTTCCATTTAACCACGAGACCATTTATTTTTACAAGTTAAAAAGACGTCTGGATACAGTCAGAAATATAAATTTTAAAATTAAAATACAGTAGAAAACGTAGTCGACAACAGTCACAAGGATTTTAATTTTTTATTTATATACAGGGTGTCCGGAAAGGTGAGGTCAAAAATGATAGAGGTGATAGAGTGAGTGAGCCAAAATAATGTTAGTACTTCATATAAAAAAGTTCTTTCGCCTTTCCTTAGGCGACCTATTAGACTGACTAGGCTACAGCCTAGGGCGCCATGAAAAATAGGCGCCAGACAGGGGAGTAATAGAGTTTTTAAAAAGTTTAGGTCGGGTGGGGATTTTTGGTGACACATTTCTCTGTGAATAAGGTGCTCTTTGGAATGAAATAGGCGCGAAAAGAAGGAAATGATCTGGTTTTTTGTAATCAATTTTTATTTCGGTACTCAAAATAGGCGCTACGGAGGAAAGGACTTTTTTTGCTCTTCAAACATTTTTTGGTGGAAAATAGGCGCTCTGGGGATTCTAGCCTAGGGCGCCTCAAACAGTTAATACGGCCCTGGTTAGAATTAAAAATGTATTTCATTTATAACTTTTAAACTGTTGCCACAATAATAATATTTGGGCATTTAAATTAACTTATACCAATGCTTTTTTATAGGCAAATTATTGCGCAGTAAGTCATACATAGTACATAAATATACAGGGTGAGACGAATTTTTTTCGTTTATTGTATGTATTTTTTACAGAGGTAAAAAATGTGACTTTTTTACCTTTTAATTTCTTCATCATTTATGTACAAAAACGGTATACCTTATTTAAATCAATATCTTGGGCCGTTTTTCAGAAAATCGCATATTAAATCCAGACATATCCCATTTTGTATGTAATAAAAACCATTTTTTTTATTGAATGAATAAAAAAATGAAATTAAAAATCGAAATTGGAAAAGTGGTAACCTTATGGAAAATGTCCTAAATTTTTTAGTTTTTTATAAAGAAACTATACTATATTTCTCAAATTTGAAGATTTAACCCTGTATTACTTATAACAGCCTATAACAAAAAAGTGTTAGAATATAAAAAAATTATAAAATACAGGGTGATTCATTAAAAAAACATAACTTTATAAAGTCACGCTTTTTGATCACTGTATACATCACAATATTTTGACAAGTGTATGCCTGGCTACATATAACGTACCTATGTCCTAAAAGTTTTGGCACAAAACTCATTGTCTTTAATTTTAACAAAAACAAAATAATATCAAGTTGCCTTTGAAAACAAAAGTATATTTACTTTATTTACTGTCAGTTAAGATTTATTTATTTTGAAGTTTTCGCTTTAAGATGTCGTATAAATTAGAAATAAGAAAAAGTATCTACAAGTTAGTTGGGCGGATACCCAAAGCTGAAATCTGTCGAATATTCCAGAATGAAAACATTTCACGCAGAACCATTTATAGAACAATAGCGGAGTGCGAGCAGGGAATATCATGTCTGAATCTTCCAAAAGTGGAAGACCACGTGCATTTACCGCACAGAGGTCAGAGAGATTGGTGAGAAGAGCAAAAACCAGATTGGAATGTCAACGAGGAGACTGGCTAGGCAATACAGATCTTGTAAGAGTACGATATCGTTGGAATTGAGGAGGAATGGTCTTAAATATCGAAAGAGACGTAAGTGCCCCAAATACTCTCAAGCGCAATTTCTTCGTATACCAAGATGTTGTCGTCAACTGAGACGGGTGCCAAAACTTTTAGGACATACGTTACTTATACGAAAAAGAAATTACAAACGTTTTATGGAAAACAAGTAAATCAGTTTTTCACTTCGAACTCACCCTATATTTATTTTTGTTTTGATAAATATAACAAAAAGTCGTGTTAAAGTACTATTACCTGAGACGTATTGTACTTAGTCTCCGGATCGTGTTATGTTATAAAGCAGTTTTATTAAATTTGTTACATTATTCCGGTGTATCCGTGAATTTCGTCTTTAAAATACAATGATATTAGAGTAAAACGATTTTAATTTAGTTCTTCTACCTACACATTTATCTCATTTAAAGAAATTGTTTTGTTTACTCAGTAAATTACAACGGAAAATGAAAAGGCAGCTGAATTTTCTTCATTTCATTTTCTGACGGCGGAAATTGGATTAAACTATTATGGAGCAACTCGGTTTTAAAGCCTATTGAGCGGAGCTTATGTTCACTTTATAGTTTTTTAGATGATATGAGCGTCATAATATTTTCCATTATGACATGACCTTAAAGAAATATTAGGAAATATTTTTAGTGGTGTTTAGTTATTTTTATGCGGTAACAAAAATACACTAAATGGCCAAAGTTTAGGAATTTTTTAATTGCTATTTTGTTTTAATAATTTGTTGTATGTTGACATTAATAACCATGATTTGTAAAGTGGCAGTGCGTAGTGATCTTAGTGGCAAAAACTAAATATTCCCAGAAATCAAATATTTTAATGCTAGAGATACAGCTGGCGTCAACTTTGGACTTCATCTGCAATTGCTGGGTTGGCATTGGCACTGAGATCTCATAATGGAATATTGGCAGTGCCGAATTAAGACTATCTGATGCCCTATAAGCAATCAACTTCTGTGGGGTTCCCTAGTTATAGTCCCTTTAAACATTTTTGGGTTTAAAATTGTTGAGAAGCAAAAAAGTTCCTCACATTTAGAAAACACACACAAAATTTATTTTGGTATTTTCTTTCCTTTCTACTCTTATGGGGCCTAGGCAAATAGTATATTTTTATTTTTAAATGCTAATTGTCTAGGAAAATGCTATTTAACTAGACAATTAGCATTTAATTATATTTGCCAAAGCAATTTTTAGACAAATGAAAATAGTCACATTGGGGAAGGGGGTCATGGCTAGTTTTGGTAAGTTACTTTTTTAAATTTCTTAATAAAGTCCAGAACTATTTATGACCCCCTAATGTGACAGTTTACATGACCGTCAATACCGCTTCATACCAATCAAATTACACGTGCTTGTGCTTTTTACTATATAGTCGGCAAAACACATTGTACGCCTAATATGTTATCAAATATATCACAGTCATTTTCCTAACAAGAACCACGACAAATGCCATTTTCTTAGGTAAATGGCTTTTAAATAAAAATTATTTTCAAGAAGTCATTTGCCTAGGCAGAAACCACTTGCCTAGATAAAACCCATCTTCCTGAAATTAACGTTTTACTACGACATATATATATATATATATATATATATATATATATATATATATATATATATATATATATATATATTTAAAATTAACTGCTTTGAACATGTTTGATACCTGACAGCAAAAAAAAGCATTAATATTAATTTAAAATTAAAAAAAAATTACAAGCAAGCAATAAAAATATTAAAATAAACGTTTTTTTTTTGAATTTATACTATCAACTTATAATGCCATAACACGATTTATATGATATACAGGGTTAGTAGAAAAACATCAATAAACACAAATTTTGTGCGAAGAGATACCTAAACATAAGGAATTTAAAAATTATATTTGCGAGGTTGCCAAGTGTACAGCTTTTTCTCTAAGTTAGGGAATTTTAAAATGTTAATTGTACTACCCTAATTTTTATTATTTTAATTAATTGCTTGTATCATCTTTATTTGGACTTAATATTATTAATTTTTACACCTGTCATATATATATATATATATATATATATATATATATATATATATATATATAATAAAAAAATATTTTACTCCCTTTAAAGACAGTTAAAAGAAAACGTCCTGCTTTTCTATGCTATCCACCACGACTCTCTCCCCAGACCGGTTTCGCCTGCCTTACAGGACTCCTCAGTGAGGCTGTATCGAGTCGTGGTGAATAGCATAGGAAACCAGCGTCCTCTTATTAGACAAGTTTCGTTGTCCAGCGGTAGGATATTAAATCCTGCCGTTGATGCCCTACTGAAATCGCATTCAGTAAATACGAGCATCAATTGTAGCGGGTGGCTATGTATGTTAAAGCAAGGAAAAATTCCCACTGTCTTGGTGTATAATAAAAATATTTTACTCCCTTTAAAGACAGTTAAAAGAAAACGTCCTGCTTTTCTATGCTATCCACGAGAGAGAGTCGTGGTGGATAGCATAGAAAAGCAGGATCGTTTCTTTAACTGTCTTTAAAGAGAGTAAAATATTTTTATTATACACCAAGACAGTAGGGAATTTTTCCTTTTGCTTTAACATATATATATATATATATATATATATATATATATATATATATATATATATATATTTATATATATATATATATATATATATATATATATATATATATATATATTTTTTTTTTTTTTTGGTAAAGGCAAACTACGCTAACTCTTAAAGATCTCCGCCGCTTAAAGCGGCCTACTCACATACGTATTCGTACGGCGGATTTGTCCGGCAGACAGATCCAGCCCGAACACTCATCATATTGCTTAGCAATGACTTTTACCTACAGCAATAAAGCTTTTGCAGGTAAAAAACGTATAAGAATTAATTGCGCTATTTTTCATAGTAATCTTGCATAAATTTTCAGCTTAAATTTAAATCAAGTTATATCCAACGACATCTGACTTTTTGGTAGATTATTTTGATTTTAACTAAAAAAGAAGCTCATCGATTAGGACGGTAAAACCCAAGAAAAAGATCTTTTTAAGCCTCAAGACGACACTAAGGAATTTGTATATGTTTGGTCTTTTACTAATGATTTTTATATAATAAAACCTTAAGCGCAAATTGTATTACAATAATTTTATTGTAGAGTTAGTTCTGGTCTTTAAAAGCCTAAAGTACCAATGATGGTAAGAAAAATAACCAGCTTTCAAACTCTTTTTATTTTTCGTGAAAATGTTATTAAAAGTTTTATTATTTCTGGAAAAATACTTCCAATAAAAAGTCATGTTTATACCCTGCTTAAGAATTTTTTGGTAAAATATTCTTGTAAATATTACTATGTAAAATTTACTTGTCACATTCAAAATTCTTTTAACCGTTTCAGGACACGTCGGCTTTATTCGAAAGCCATTTAGACTCAATGTGAATATTTAAATTTTATTGGCTAGGAATGTTGTGAAATTAACGTATGTCGCTCGGGTCGATGATCGTCGTCTCGAACAACAGACGTCGAGCAGGACACACACGGCAAACACACGACTACACATATGCGGATATATACAGTTGGACATGCTTGCTAGACAAATCCGTCGTACAAATACGTATGTGAATAGCTACGTTAGACGCCGAGCAGGACATACCTGGCAAGCACGCGACTACACATATGCGGATATGTCCGCTGGACATGCTTACCAGACAAATCCGTCGAACAAATACGTATGTGAGTAGCCACTTTAGACGTCGAGCAGGACATATCCGGCGAGCACGCGACTACACATAATATGCGGATTTGTCCGCCGGACATGCTTGCCAGACAAATCCGCCGTACACATACATAATATGTGAGTAGACCCCTTTAAAAATTTGCTCGTCCCCCCTATGTGTTCTTTCATAAAATGCTCTAAATTTTAGAAACGCCACTGTGGTAACCTGACGATTAAAGTAAGACCTCCTACATTAAATTTTGTACACAAAACGTGACCTAACGATATCCCCAAAAACAAATGCTGAAAAACTGTAAGATCAATTTAAAAAGTCTTGATATGTCGTCTGTGCCTTTTCATCTCAAAACAAACAAAATAATATAACTTTAAGTCAAAGCACTTCTTATTTGGACGCGTATTTGGTTTCTTCGTTTTATTTTCAAAGAATTGTTTTGTTTACTTAGTTGATTACATTGATTACAGAAGTAAGTAAGAAGGTGACTGCTTTGAACATGTTTGATAGCTGACACCAAAAAAAAACATTTATAATAAATTAAAATTTAAAAAAAATACACACAAGCAATAAAAATATTAAAATAAACTTTTTCTTTAAAAATTTTTACTATCAACTTATGATGTCATAACACGATTTATGTAATATACAGGGTTAGTAGAAAAAAACCGGAACGATGGGTTATCTCAGCAACCGACAAACATAAATAAACCAAATTTTGTGCGAAGTGGTACCTAAACATAAAGAATTTAAAAATTATATCTGCAAGGCTGCCAAGTGTATACTCTTTCTCCAAATTAGGGAATTTTAAAAATTTTAATTGTAATACCCTAATTTTTATTATTTTAATTAATTGCTTGTATCATCTTTATTATGACTTAATATTATTAATTTTTTATACCTGTCAGTTTCGGAGATATGGCATCAAGCTTAAATACAAAAACGACTTGGTATGGTCAATTATCTCAAAAGCGATCCAACCAAAATTCGTCAAAATTAGTACAGGCGAGTAACTGGACATTCTTAATTCAGAAATTGTATTTGCGATGTTTCATAATTAAATTTCTTTTTTCCCTATCCTTGACTTTTTTTAAATCTTGTAAACATCGCAAAAATGCAATTCATAAATTTTAAAGTTCCAGTTCCACCCCTGTACTAATTTTGACAAATTTGGGTTGTATTGTTTTTTAGATAATTGACCATACCTAGCCCTTTAAGAATTCATTTCGAAAAAAGCATGATGCCATATCTCCGAAATTGATAGGAGTAAAAACACGATGATATCAAGTTATAATGAAGTTGATACAAGCAATTGATTACAATAATAAAATTAGAGTATTCCTTTTAAAATTTAAAAATTCCCTAACCTAGGGAGAAAGCTAACTTGGCAACGTTGCAAATAAAATGTTTGAATTCTTCATGTTCAATTACCCATTCACACAAAATTTGGTTTATTTATATTTGGCGGTTGCTGAAATAATAAGTTTTTTCTACTAACCCTGATAAGCTTGTCCCGAGATTTTTGTACTCGAATCAACTAAGTTTTAAAATATAAAAAATATAATCAATCAGTGAGATATATTTAATTTATTTATCTACACAGGTAAAGCTCGTGAACCAATAAACACCGTGTGTTGTTCGGAACCAACGTTCAACTTTGGGTCCCATCTTGCGCACGATTACCTAAAGTTTCTTTGAGGGGTAGTGTAGAGGTAGTGGTATTTCTTTAATGTCTGGCACTACCCCGTTGTCTGAAAGATGCGTAAAATCCAATATCTGCACGTTTCCGTACTTGAATAAAGCCACGTGTACAGACTTGGATACAATCGGCGAAAACATTTGTTGGCCGACTGTATCTTGAATGTTGCACATCGGTCGGCCGACTTGTTGCAAACGCCATGGCAACATCGGTGGGTGTTTTCATCCAAGGAATCGGCAAGACGCCTGTTTTCCATTTAATATGGAAAACATCGGCAGGTTTGTATGAGCTTTAAAACTAGTGTGGACGCGAAACACTTGTATCTGCAAATGTTGGCCAATTTAGTTGCAGAAAAGTTTTTGAACAAGATACAGTCGGCCGACAATGTTGTCCCGATTGTATCCAAGTCTGTATATGGCTTAACGGCAACGGAACCGGGAGATGAAATAAGTTAATTATCAAAAACCAGTATCCCTGGTGCTTAGTACTAGGGATCCACGACACCATAAAACCCATAAAACAAGGTACTACGGAAATCACTAAAAGGAGGTATATGGATAAAATCATAGTAATTTATTTGGACAGCCAGGCAGCCATCAGGGAGATCAGCTAGTTGCTCTGGAAGAGGCGTTTGTGTCCAACAAGCTGACTATTGCCTGGGTATCGGAACATGTGGGGCACCAAGGCAACAAAGAAGCTGATAAACTGGCATAGGAGGGTGCTGGTAGGGCAATGGTATGCCCTGTAAGGTCCTCTATTAGATTAGATTATTGTGGATCATAAGAGAATTTTAAGGACTGAATGGACTGAATTAGGACAGTCACAAGCGCAAAAATTTATAAAGGCACACTTGCCAGAATTTACAGAAGACCATCTGAATAACAACCAAAGGCAGTAAGAATTTTAGTGGGTCAACTAACAAGTCATTGCATACTAAAAGATACCTGAAAAGTAGGCACGGAAAAAGAAAACCTATGCCAGTTCTGCCAGGAAGAAAAATAAACTGCGCCAAGTCTATGATGGGGCTCTTTGTCAGTTGCGATTTGTATGGCTGGGTGAGGACAAATCCAAAGCGCCAAGATTTACAAAAAAAACTAGTTTCAAGCTTGTTAGTTCGGATGAGATAGACCGGCGTGAAGAGCCGTGGTGTATATGGATGAAGGATACACATGAAATATGTGCAGGTCGCAGAGGTAGAAGATCTAATCTAGGTTTCCATAAGGGCCTTTATGGGCTGTGATAAAGATAGAAAAAGATGTGTAGGTGGTAACAATAATCTTAAGATATTAAGTAATACATGTAATTCTAACAAAAAAAGCATTTTTCATTTTCTAGAGCCAGAAATTTACTTTTAAACATTTTTAGCTCAGCAGACAAATTTATAAATTAATAATTTAAGTTAATTAAACTTCTATGTCACTCCAGTACGACGAACTTCGTAAATTTAAATATCAGCCAAACTAATTAAATGCAAAAAGCTGTTTTCAAGTTACAGATAAGACCGAAGTCTTTGGACCTTTCAAATATTGAAACAGTAAGATGGAAGATGGAATAAGCGCCGAGAATATCATGAGAAATTCATGGTCTCTAATCGGTTTCAATTAGAAATTGATGGATGGAAGGAACGACTCGCGATTTAACTTTAATTGTTAAGAGGGGATTTAAGAAAACACAGAATGTTAAAAAAATATTTTTTACGACTGTTAAAAAATATACAGGGTGTTCATTTGAAAACTTTCCACTCAAGTTATCTTCGAAACGAGACAGATTTGAGAAAATCGCCGAAGCACGTCAAGATATTTATTGAGGGGGAACGTTTTTACAAAAATTGGACGGCGCCCCTTTAACCCCTTAACCACCAGGGCCACCACCCCAAAATTCTTAAATGAGAAGGCGGGTCGAGTGATACATCATTTTAAAGCTCCTGACGAGTACTTTATAACCCTAGAATATGAAATCAATATCTTCACCTATTACAAAATGGCGGTACTTTAAAAATTACCTAAATACCTGATTTGGATGGCCATATTTTCGAAACTAATAAAGTTATATGTACCTAATGTGGTGTTTTCTTAAAGCTCTTTTAAAGGTCTTTTTAATGGTGATACTGGTAATAATATACAGGGTAGAAGAAAAAGTACATATTTTTTTATTTAAGAACCCTGTATATTATTTTACTATTAAAAAGATCTTTAAATGAGCTTTAAGAAAATACCACATTAAGTACATCTAACTTTATTAGTTTCGGAAAGATGACCATCCAAATCAGGTATTTAGGTAATTTTTAAAGTTGTGATAAGTGAAGATATTGACTTCATATTCTAGGGTTATTAAGTACTCATCAGGAGCTTTAAAATGATGTATCACTCGACCTGCCTTCTCATTTAAGAATTTTGGGGTGGTGGCCCTGGTGGTTAAGGGATTAAAGGGGCGCCGTCCAATTTTCTGTAAAAACGTTCCCCCTCAATAAATATCTTGACGTGTTTCGGAGATTTTCTCAAATCTGTCTCGTTTCGAAGATAACTTGAGTGGAAAGTTTTCAAATGAACACCCTGTATACACCATTAATGTAATTTTAAACAGATAATATAACTCATTACTCACGACCGTTATTTACGCTCATCACCCACGCCCATTACCCACGGCCGGCATGTGTAAGGTGCTTTAATTATGTGTATTTTCTAAATAGGACTTTTCAGCCAAGGTCACTATTCTTAAGTTACATATGAGTATAAAGTTATCTAATAGGTACGTAAAATTAACTAGTAATAAAATCAATCACATTAAATAAAAAAATTTGCAGTGGGACAAAATATCGCGTATACATGGTGTAATTTAATTGATGCCTAAAAATACAGGATATTACAGGAAAAGTTCATATTAACGTATGTCCTAAACTTTTAAACTACAGCGGGTCTATTCTCAAATCTCACTTCAGTATGTCGAATGCATGATCAATGAAATGTCGCTCAAAAAACTGGTTTTAACTGGTTTTCATGCGAGAATCTATCAATGTCTAACGTGACACTAGTATTCGTGATTCGAGAATCGCCGGCCAGAGTGTCAAAATTTAAGGAAAAAATTGGCATGCACCTACTCAGTACCAATAGACATTTTTTTAGTGTCGAAAGATTTTTAATTATTTCTACCAGTGGCATCCGTACGGATTTTCAAAAAAAAATGTGGTACGCCATTGGTTTTTTCAAAAATAAAAGTTATTTTTAAAACTCCTATTTATTTTGCAACAAATTTAACCTCTTTATCTTTTTTTGCCCGATGCACCGTTTTTCCTTAAAAAATAGAAACTTTTTTTTGATGCATGTTTGGTATAGCAACATTATTTTAAACTAGTAGGCTGGGGCTATTTTAGTTTTTATGCAGAACCTGTGCATCGGAAGAAAAAAGGCAAGGAATTATTTTTTTGCAAAATAGAGGAGGATTAAAAAACAATTTTTATTTTTGGAAAAGGCAATGGCGTATCATATTTTTATTTTGAAAAATCTTCCCATACGGATGCACTGGTACAAATATTTAAAAATCTTCTTCATTAAAAAAATTCCATTGGTGCTTAGTAGGAGCGTGCCAAATATCAGTAAAATATATTGAACAGTTTTAGAGTTATGATAGGATTTAACACCCTGTAACTTAAATTTAAGAGGTTTTGGACATTTGTTTGTTTGATCTTTCCTTTCTTAAATGAGCTAGGGAACTATATCCTGTTTTTCTAGCCATGAATTAAATTACACCTTTTATAATGCCATGACCTAAAGATATTTTAGTGTTTCTGTAAGAATAGGTTTTCTTAAATATCGCTTGTATTTTATTATTCTTTATTTAAGACAAGCGGTGTTCTATTTAACGAGTCTATACTTGTTTAAAGAATATATATTAAGAATATCATTATTTAATAAGAAGATATTATAATTACTTGAAGCAAAAATATTGTTTTTATTTAAGAAACATTGTTTGAAATTAAAAATAAAGCGTGTCCACTTAAGTTTGCACCATGTGAAAAACATTTTTATTATTAATTTCAGGAAAAAATTTTTTATATAAAGTTCTGCATGGCCTAAAACCCAAAATGCAATAAACAGATATTAATTTTTGCAGAGGCATACGAGGTATGTCAAAAAATATAAATTTTGCTTAAGAGGAAAGTACTTTTATTTTTCATAACATGGAAAATTTTTATAAATAAAAGATGTTTAGTATTGAAAATAACATTTCAATATGTAAACCCATTTATTTTGCAGAAAAACCTTTTTTAATTCTTTATTCGTTAAGGGTGAAAATTTAAGTTTGTACGTTATGCATACTTATTTCGAAATGTAATATGTAAAGAAATCTTAAGAACTGCCAAAACAGCGAAAAGTCACAGAAACGCTCATTATCAGAGAAAAAATGTAAAAAAAAGTTTTTTCTTTTATTTAAACTAGTTTGCATATTTAAAAAGTATTTTAAATTCTAAACATCTTTTCCTTATAAAAATTTGCGATATTTTGAAAAACACTTTTTCTTAACCAAAATTTATATTTTATAACATACCTGCACTGCTAAAAATTGATATCGAAATATTGTATTTTTGGTTTTAAACCATGCAGAACTTTTATAAAAAACAACTTTTTTGTTAAATTATTAATAAAGAAGTTTTCCATATGGTGCGAACTTAAGTAGACACGCTGTGTATTTTCCAAAAATCCATATTCTTCATGAAAGAATTTTAATTTATATGTGCACTTTTTTTTATCTTTGGACAAACCACGAAGGCTAAAATAATAAATACTAATGTACCGTGGGTGTCTTAAGCGAGGTTTGTTGACACGGGACTTAAATACTTGAAGATTTGGGGGAAGGAAAGACCTTCGCGGGCAGCAGGTTCCACATTCTAGAAACTCTAGGGATAAAAGAACGAACAAAGTGAGAAGTTCGTGGCCTGTCCAGTTGGACCGTATAGGGATGAATACGCGCGGAACCACGAGTTTTTCTGTTGGGAACCGTGAGTGGAGGAACTATACTGGACAATTTTCAGAGCAGAAACCATGGAAGTACCTATAAAAAGCGATAAATCCCCCACAGCCCGACGATGGGCAAGAGAGGGAAGCCTTTCTGTAAGTGAAGGATCATTAATTAACATAAATTACATTACATTACATAAATTACTAAACATTTTTATTCTTAATTTGTATATCAGTTGACTTTTCGTTGAACTATAAAAAGAAAATTGCAGGCAACGATTCCCGCAATATTAGCGAACTTGTTAATTGCTCAAACAGACTCGTTGTTCAGTCGGGAAGGTTGTTAACTTGGATTACAATGCATAATCCTTGCAGCTGTTTACACATTTGGCGTCTCTACAATCATAATTAGGACGCCGACGCCCCATAATGGATGCCATGGTCGCCAAGTTCTGCCGTTTTAGAGAAAGGGTGGCCGACGTATGGATGCTTGAATTGTTTAATTAAAAGCTCTAAAGGTGTTTGGGTCTTTATTGGTAGATATAGGGTAACACGGAATGTTGTTTCATCCTAATTATTTTTCTTGGCTTTAAAGAAAGGCACGACCGCCGGCGGTTTCGCTCAGTTATAAGAAGAAAATTGCCGCTTGGTGGTTTTATCTATTAACGTATATGAAAACCGCTGAAAATAAAAATTAATTTGTTATTACTGGCGGCTTTTACTTATTTTATGGGTAGATGTCCTCGTCCGGAGATTTAACTTATAAAAAACTTTTAAAAACCGCCGAATAATAGTTAAAGGTAATCTAATTTTAATAACTATTCATTTTAAAATGCCAAAAGCGTTTAGTTTTCTTGTGGTTTTATATTGTTTAATATTTTAGTTTAGTTTATAGAACCTTTGGAAAAACAAATTAGAGTAGTATAACGTGATGGGACAGGAAAATAAAACCACTATTGTATTTCAACGTTTCGTGGCTGGATTGCCACTTTGTCAAGGGCCTATAATATGAACACCTAAAACACTTTAAAAAAATATTGACAGACAGAAAACGCGACGCAATAACTAAACATATATTGTAGCGCCCTCTAAATTAAACCCCTTTTTTTCTTGATGACTTTCTTTTCCTGTGTAGCGGCTACAGAATGTCTAATGGGTTCGGTTATTTAATAGCTTAAAGCTTTGTAGAATTGTTAAAGGAGCTTAAATCTTGGTAGAGAATTTCGAAAGGGAGCTTACGTTTATTTTGTCCAGAGACAAGAATAAGACGAGCAACTAAATGTAAATAAATTATCCGAGAGAGAGATAGCTGCTGGGCCTTCCTTGTCTGTCTTCAAGGAAGGTAAACGCAGATGGCGCGTGAGTCGACTTTATCGTTTGCCCGCCAAATTCAAATTATATAGCTGTGTTATTTTTGCCCTTAATGTTAGGTACTTGTTTTTGTTTCCTATTAATATAAAATATTGGGGTTTAGTTTAATAATTACACACATCTTATTAAAAATGTCATTTATTTGGTTTTTATAAAGATTTTTCTTACAGATAACCATGTCAATATTACCTTAAATTATCGGTTGAAAAGCACAAATTTAATATATACACTGTGATCACTAATAAAAGTCAATATTTAAAGTCCAATTAAAGGTAAAAAACCACGAAACACACAATAAATCACAGAAAATGTAAACAAATCAGCCATTGAAAAATATCAAACACAAATATCGATTAACATTTCGGCGTGACTGCTCGCGGCAACGTTGTCAAGTTAAAAATATTCGATTCATGGTATATTTTCTTTCTCTTAATTAGATGTGAGCCAAAAGGACATTAAAGTTTACATGCAGAAATTGTAAACAACTTGGCAACCAGGGCAAAGCGATAATTGCTCCATCTACAATAGGCTGCCATGATGAAAGACAAAGACATATTTATTGGAACTTGCGTTAAACCAGAAAAAGATAAATACAATGGACAAATTGTTAGGACCAGTTACTCGTCTCATTCTTGTCTCTGCCCAAACTCTTTTTGTTTGTTCCAGTTTTCGGGTATCGGTTAAAGACAACAGTCGAAATGAGAAAAAGTAAATAAAAGTGTTTGTAAATTTTAATTTTAATTTGGATAACTGATTAAATTTTTTTAAGTAAGCATTATTTTATTTTAAATTATTTTTATTTAAATTTAAGTACTTGGCTATTTCACGGTTGTGTTTTAAGTTGTTGCAAATATAACAATAATTAAGATTGACTCTTGTTTTTTTCTACGTAAGTACCTTTTTTTATCTTTGGACAATCCACAAAGGCTTAAAGCCTAAATACTAACGTACCGTGGGTGTCTTAAGCGAGGTAAGAGGGAGTGTGTTGACACAGGTCTTAAATACTTGAAGATTTGGGGGAAGGAAAGACCTCCGCGGGTAGCAGGTTCCACATTTTAGAAACTCTAGGGATAAAAGAACGAACCAAGTGGAAAGTTCGAGGCCTGTCTAGTTGGACCGTATAAGGATGCATACGCGTAGCACCACGGGCTTCTCGGCTGGGAAGGAGTAAAGTAATTAACTTGACAACAACCTGCCTAATTTAATTATAATAAACGGACTATTTATTTACATATAAGGGTATGGATACTAAAAGCAAATGATGATAACAAAAAACCTACTTAGTAAATCCAAATAATTTTTGTAAATTTCTATAGTCTGAACCGACAGAAAAACTCAAACTAATCATATTCTTTAAAATTATCTACCCCGGGACAAAATAGTCTTGGTATTCTCACTTCTTCATCACTTCTATATCATAATAAAAATCCATTTTACCCCATTATAAAAACACAAGGTATGGATATTTTTATAGGTTAACCAGAGAAAAACCGATAAACCAATAGTTCACCTACACTTTGACTTCTGGGTTAACATAACTACTGGTTAACTAAAACTTCTTAAGTAAACCGCAGATTGTGAAACAGTTAAAATAACTATTGGTATTTTCACAACCCATTGGTTACCATCTATGGTAAAAATGGGCCATAATGAGTAAACTTTTCAATATACCTCATCTACAATACATTCCAAGAGGTTTTATACTAAATCCTTTAAATTAATTGTATTCAAAGGTTAAATTCTAAAGGGACCATACTAAAACAAATTTTTCTACTACTGTATAAATAAGAAAAGTTTGTGGTCCTAGCAACGCGAATGATAACGAAAGAGAACCTTCGTGTTACCTGATTGCTAAGCGTTGCTAGCTACGAAAGTAATATTTTCAGCGCCTGGACAAAAAGTAAGAGTAAAAAAAAGAAAATATGCTTGTGGGAAATATTAGGATTTATTTATAAAAAGTAACTAATTTATGACAAAATATTTTTAAAAACTAGGTAAAGTATTGACATTAAAAGTAATTGTGCAATTTGAACAATTAGCAAAAGAAATTAGAGGAATAATACTTGAATTAACAGTTTTTAAATTTGTTGTTGGGGTATCGTTATTACCTTTAACTACGTTAATATTCATATTTTTCACTGTTACTTCTATAGAGGAAATATTGGTAGGAATTTCCTGTAAAATCTTCTTTGAAATTTCCACCTATAGAGTATAGGATTCAGCAATATATCCTCCGCAACAGAAGAAGACTTCCAACCTCCATGCCTTTTTAAGTCCAAAATATCGACATCCGAAGCATTGGCAAGGAACGTAGTTGACGTTCTTCTAAAAGAATGGCCAGTGTATCTACTGATGTCTTCAAGCTTCAAAAACTACGCAATTTCTTTAGGTACATTTGAAATAGTGTGCTTTCCAATTACTTGATTAACACATTTACCTCTTTCATAACGATACAATAAGCGCTCATCTAGAGCATTCCTTGGTCTCAGCTTAATATATTCCTGTAGAAATCTGACATAAGGAACTGAGCCTTCATCGTTGGTTACTACAAAGTTTCTTTTAACTTTATTTTTAGACTCCACTATTTTTACTATAGCCACGTCATTTCTTATTTCTACATTTTTTAGCTTCATTCTGTATATTTCGTAGGTCCGGCATGTCCCATCCACTCCCATAATGGCTATTACTTTCATCGCTAACTAACTTTGATCAGACGCGTTAAGTAAAAACTTGATGATGAGGATTTCTTCTTTTTTAAATTTTTTTGAGTTTTTGCCTCAAAACCATCGTTTTTCCTTTTAATAAAAGTAACTTGTTTCTTGAACTATCTTGATTTTTGTTTACGGAAATTGTTAACTTGAGCATGGAATATACAGACCAGAGGGTTGGTGGTGATAAAGACTTGGATTTTTCTTGAAAATACGCCAACATCACATTCTCGTCAATCCGCCCCACATTTTTTGTAGCAAGCCATTGAGAAAACGATTTATATGTTTGATGGTACCTCTCTTTAGATTTATATGTTTGATGGTACCTCTCTTTAGATTTGTCTGGTAGAAGTAAGGCACACGCAAGGTCAGCTGCCTTTTGGATGCCATTTTCATATTCATTTAACATTTTAAAATGGCAATGGATTTATACTAAATTAACAATAATTCAATATCTGACAAGTGCTGATGACAGACAATGTCAACAATAAATGTGTTGCTATGGATTAATTTTTAACAGGTAAAATTTCAAAATCTCTAATATTTTTATTAAAACATGATTTTAATGATTATTAAATTATGCGATACATAGAACAGTAGCAGAAAAAATATAATAAATTACACGATGCAAAAGGCCTTTCAAGTGTTCGGAGGTTTTAAATAGCCTCGGCTTCGCCTCGGCCATTTAAAAACCCACCTCACACCAAAAGTAAACTTTCGCATCTTGTAATGTAAATAACTAATGTAAAATATGCTGTTTTTTTAGAATTTTGTAAAAGGGGTTCGTTTTAATGGCTAAGAAAACAATATAATTTTTTACTTCTGTCACTTTTATATTAAGACAGAAAACATGAATAATGCAGATGGGTAAATCAGCAATGCGGAAGTTTGGTATGAAGGGTTTAATATAGAACAAAGAATTGAATTATTTTTAATAATTTATCTTGAAAGATGCCATTTCGAATAACGCAAAGATGGTAAAGCAGGCTATTATTTAAATGTGACAAATTTTTATTCCTTACTCGGTTGGTAACACACTTTCTTAATGTCGAATTCTGATAAGACGGGAAACTAGTCGAAATTTTTCTGACAGTTTATTATTTTAAAAGACGGCTTGTCGGGGGTAGGAAGGGAAAGGGAGGTTAATCCTTAACAAATATTGCTAGATTGGTTTTACAACAATATAAAAATACAATCAAAAACATAAATGGGAAAAAGGTGATCTAAGTTTAATACTAAAATTATGTTTGGCTGTGAGCTTCACCGTAAAAAGAATGGAGATCTAAATGATTGCCAAGTTCTATACAAAATTCAAATATGTATTTATAGGAACAAAATAGCATTATAAACAATATTGATATTTGTTTGTTTTATTGAATAATTATAACAATTGCAAGATCTTAAAGTAGGTTAGATTTTACTTGATCAGTTTTCATTACAACAATCGTTTTATAAAGATATTCAACTTATTTAAATATACTGGATACTGCTTTGTTTATGGCTTTTATGCTAGTAAATCGCCAGCTCTCTCCCTTCCGGTCATATAAGCAGTGTCGCTTATAAGCTTTCCAGGACTTTGTCGTTGGAACTTCTGGATAGTCGAGCTTTGTAGCTCCTAGAGGTTCCTAGCACATGTCAATAACGAAGCTATGAAGTGCATAAATTGCGGCCATCTTCTCAAGAGCTGCTACTGGTATCGCGCATAACCGGTTTTTTTCAGTACTGACGTCACCCGCAGCGCCCGCCTCCATTCTCCGCCATTGAAGAATACCTTGTGCAGTACGCCAAACAGAAAAACATCAGATTATAGGAATCTTCACTCACAGCGCCTAGTTCCAGAAAAAAGATGCCTTTTCAATTTAGCAGTGAGTTTCCTATCTTCCTCGGGGCACCAGAACGTCTTCTACATCCTCCATGCACGAATCCACGTGAGAGCCCGGTATAAGCTCCTTCCAACGTTTAATCACTACCGAGAACGAACGGAAACTGAACTTATTTAAATATTTTTAAATTCTGATATAAGCTTAACCTAATTTAAGATCTCACATTTTTAAATAACAGGAGTTGTTGTACATACGTATACATTAAAACAAAGAAATAGAGTTTCATACTTGTTAATGTTATGTTCATAATGTTATTTTGTTCCCATAAATACGTATTTGGATTTTGTACAGAACTTGGCTCACCTTTTTTACATTTTTGTTTTTAGTGAAAAAACAATACTTTTGTAAAGAAAACTAGGCAGGTCTTTAGATATAATATTTTTTCCTTTCGTTTTCCCTGCATAGTTTTTTTACGCTATAAATGCATTGCCCATTCATTATCTGCTATTTCAAAAATTGTTAATAAAAAGATGTTTAGAATTAAAAATTCCTTAATGGAAGGTAATTAGTTGGGTACTCGCCAAAAATTAAATTAAAAGTACTAAAAACACACATTAATACACAAGAACCAACTATTAAGTTTACTTTAGAAAAAGAAAACAACTCACAACTACCATTTCTTGACATTTTAATAAAAAAAGATTTAAACAATTTTGAAACAAAAATCTACAAAAGCCTACACATACAAATAGATACCTAAATTTTAACTCAAATCACCCAATCATGGTTAAAAAGGGAGTTGTAAAAAGTCTATTTGACAGAATTAAAGTCATTTGTTCTAATCAAAATATAAATATTAAAAAGATTATTAAAAAATATTTTAATTTAAAATAATTATCCTCTTGATTTTATAAATAATAATTCTTTCCTTGAATTTGAAACTCCAGTTATAAGACAAAATCAAAATAGACCTATTAAAAATTAATTTTTACCATACATTCCCGGACTATCAAATAAAATTTTTTATAACACAAAACACTATCAGATCTCAATTAACAAAAACAAAACCATATAACTTAAATGAAAAGACAAATAATGTAATTTATAAAATACCTTGCGAATGCAATAAGTTTTATATAGGTGAAACTTGTAGACCATTAGCCAAACGCATAAAAGAATAGAGATCATACATTAAAAACACAGAATTTCATAAATCAAAAATCTGCCAACACGCATTTGATAACAATTATAGAATAAACTAGGATGCTTCGAGCATTTTAGCAAAGGAAACTTGTTCTAAAAAACGCAAAATCAAAGAAAGTGCGTATATATTATTAAATAAAGATAATTGTGTAGCATCAATTTCAGTTAATTTAAATAACACTTGGTTGCCTTTTGCTTGATACTGAAGTATCTTCAGGAAGACTAAAAATTAACTAACTATTCACCTTTTTTGTAATATAAACAATAAAGATACCAGCAACCAGTTATCTATGTCACTATGACACTATAACCAAACAAACATATTTGACATTTATTGTCAAAGACATTTCAGAATCTCCTAAAACAATATAAAAAATTTAAAATTTAAAACCTAATAATAGTTAATTTTTATTTTTATTATTTGTATTCAATTTATCTTGACAACGGTGGCAGATTTGCCACCAAAACGTCGATTTTAAAGTATCTTTTTACTTGTTTGAATTTTTTTTTTTGGTTTTTTTAGTACTTTTAATTTCATTTTTGGCGAGTACCCAACTAATTACCATCCATTAAATGAATCCGCCGAACTACAGAACATATCTTCAATTAAAAATTCCTTTTGTTATGTAATTTTGTTTATTACCAAAAACTGTTATCAAAACAAAACCAATTTTTAATGTACAAACATAAATGTATAACATTTTGCGGAAAAAACATCTTTTGTAAATAGGCAAAATTACATAAGTAAAAGTAAATTTTAATTGAAGATATGTTCTGTAGTTTGGTGGATTCATTTAATAGATGGCATTTATTTGGGTACACGCCAAAATAAAATTAAAAGTACTAAAAACCAAAAAATTTTAAACAAGTAAACAGATAATTAAAAATCGACGTTTCGGTGGCAAATCTGCCACCGTTGTCAAGACAAATGAAATAAAACTAATAAAAATAAAAACTTACTATTATTTAGGCTTTAAAATTCACAATTTTTTGTTTTTTTGGGATATTCTGAAAACTTTGACATTAAATGTCAAAACATGTTTGTTTTGTCGATTTTTAATTATCTGTTTACTTGCTTAAAATTTTTTGGTTTTTTAGTACTTTTAATTTTATTTTGGCGTGTACCCAAATAAATACCATCTAGTAAATTTTAACTCTAAACATCTTTTATCTGTATCATACTCGTGATACATAGGCTATTTTCTTTGATGTATGCCGTCACAAAGAAAGCGCCTGTCTGTAAACGCAAAAACTAACCACAAGAAATAATACTAAGTCTGGAAAATTTTAAATAATAATATAAATCGTCTTTATTTAAAATTAATGTAACAAAAATGTATAATAATTTTATTAAGAAACCGCAACCCTAAGCAAGGCGATACTTCTTGATAAAGAAAACAATAAAATCTGACTTTTATTAATAAAGACAATTAATTTTATTTTTAGAAAAGGCGTCCACTTTAAAATTAACGAATTGCATATTTTAAAACACAATGAACGTTTTTTAAAAGAAAGCTAAACACTTTTCTTAATTAAAGAAATAAAAAGGAAAATTAATTAGATTCGAAAAAATTAAAAAAAAGTTGTTATCATTGTCTTCAAGAAAATTCATTGTACTAAAAACAGAAAAAGATGCGTGTGTCGGACGCGAGGCGAGACAAAAAGTAACCAAAAAATGAACAGGGCAATTACAGGTTTTTTGTCTTTAAAAAAACAGCGGAGTTTTTTTGCATTTCTTTTTTTTCCTTCCTAAGAAGAATAATGTAAAAAGAACTTGTACAAGTTTATTTTGTATTATTTTTAAGTATTACTAAAAGATTTTTTTTGTTTATATTTTTACTTTTTATTACTTTGCCTTGCCACATGCATGTCTTGCAGGCTCGATGCGTTTATTGACTTTATGGAGTAAGACCCCGTGAGCGGCAGACCTTCGTCATTTTGTAAAAGCTGAAACTTTGTCAGCGCATTTTTCCAACATAGGTAGAAGCGATGGGAGAATATGAAGTTTGACTCATAGTGGCTTTGGCAGGTACCAGGTACCAAAGGTGACCAAATTGAAAGTTATCTTTCGTCATTTTGTAAAAGCTGAAACTTTGTCAGCGCATTCTTCCAACATAGGTAGAAGCGATGGGAGAATATGAAGTTTGACTCATAGTGGCTTTGGCAGGTACCAGGTACCAAAGGTGACCAAATTGAAATTTACTTTCGTCATTTTGTAAAAGCTGAATTTTATGTATGTTACTTGGGTACCTATTAGAAGATATTTCCCCAGTCGGCAGACACTTCTGATAGTTCCTGCCCCGTGGCAGACAAAAATTTAGTCTGGCTGTAGGGGGCCCAATTAACATACATAAAATTCAGCTTTTACAAAATGACGAAAGTTAACTTTTAATTTAGTTAATAATAATTTCAATGTAGAAAAATTGCGGTTACCATTCAAATAAATAAAAAACTTCACAGCTATTACTTATTTTCGGGACACTCTATGTAAACTAAAATATTTTTGAAATATCCGCGTTTAAAAACACTATAACTTTTATAAAAAAGTTTTTCTTATCTTGTTAAATAACAAAATACAGAAATAAACATGTCAATGCACCGAAGAAAAATTAAATCTTTTAAGTATATTTATTTATTTCAATTGTAAATTAAAGTGTTCCAAATGGCAGTAAAATGGATTCCTTATCAGTATGCCTTTAAGAACCGATTTAAAATTATTTATAGGTTTATTCTATCCGGTAGCCTGTTAAAAGCCCTAATAGTCATAAATAACGAACTTTTTTCAAACAATGCACTATTGCAATGCAAATTAAAAAAAAACAGAAAAAAAGACAATTGCTGATAATTTCGAAAAACTGAAAAAATCACAGTTTTATTAATAAACATTCATTAAGCATCGATCATCATAAAAGTAAGAATAGCTGCCAAAATACTCAAAAGGCCGAAAAACAAAAATCGCATTTATTATCGTCCCATTCCGCGACACAATGCTGAAAGCATTATAGTACAAATTTAATGATGAAGATCAAATAATAGCCAGAGTTGTGCACGGAGACAGAAAGGTTTAATTAATTACAGAGTCCGACCCGAGCGAGATGAAAACCGTGCTGCCGTCATTATTTCACTAAGCCCAATTAAAAAGTGTAATTGCTCTAACGGATGTTTATAGTACGTTTTTACCTTTTGTTATCTGCTTCACGGATTTTCCTTCGTATAATTTTTTTGGGTTCTGTTTTAAAACCTGTACGGGATAGAGATGGAGCAAAATTTCGTCTCTACATTGGATTAGATTTGATTAGGAGGTATATTGTATATCCTCTATTACTGCATTCTGCTCAGGTTTATCGTGTGTTCTCTGTCCATAGGTTAGAGCACGCTACCCAATTCGGTCTTCTAATCAGACTTCAAAAGCTTGAATCCGGCTTTTTGGTAAATCTTGTCGCTTTAGCTTTTTTTTCACCCAGCCTTGCAAACCGCAGACTATAAAGGGCTTCCCAGTAGCACCATACGTGTCCTGCGGTTCCTCCTCCTGGCAAAACCTGCATAGTTTCTGCCAGGCCCATGGCTTTCAGTTGTTTCTTTAGTCTGCAATGACCTGTTAGTTGACCAACTATTATCCTACCTCCTTCCGGTTGTAATTCAGAAGATCTTTTGTAAATTCTGGTGAGTAAGTCCAAATAAATATTTTCTCTTGATGCTGTCCTTATCCACCAGTCTTGGGATTCTCTTATGATCCATGATCTAATGGATGACCTTACTTGGCATGACTGAATACCACAGTAGGTCTTGGGATCTACTATTGTCCTGTCAGCCCCCTCCTTTGCCAATTTATCATCTACCTCATTGCCTTCGTGTCCTGGTAGCCGGGCAAGAGTTAGCTTGTTGGACTCACCCACCTCTTCCAGGGCAACTACGTAGACCCGCACCAGGCTTAGAGCTGATTAAACTGATTGTCCTGATGGCTGCCTAGCTGTCCGAATAAATTACTATGGTTTTATCCACATAACTCTTTCTGATAATTTTCCTAGCACATTGTTCTATGGCTACAATTTCGGCCTGTACGCCACAGCAAGGTGTTATTCGAGAGCCATGTTTATTTTCGTCCTTGGTTGGTCCCCATATATACCGGCTCCAACTCCTTGGTCTGTATTGAAGCCATTTTTTTATACTAGATTAGGTTGGCTTTAATGGAAGGGCCTGCCTCCCAGTCCTTTCTGTCCGGTATTAATGTTTGAAAACCTTTGTTTAGCCAGTAGCTTGGTACCTTTTTGTCGAAGGCATCTCACACAGTAAATTGACTTATTAGTCCTCCTTGCTTAGGTGTGGTCCCCAGGACAGTTTTTCGTCAAAGATGACTCCTAAATATTTAACCTCTCAGACAGATAATGAAGAAAGTGCTGGTATATTTGGGGCAAGGTCCAGAGCCACTTAAAGACTGGAAAAGCAAGTCATGGTATTGATAATTCAAATAAAGAGACATAATGTTGCAACACAACGCAACAAAAGGTAGTTACCAGCTAGAATTTCGCGTAGTTTTATATAAAGTCACAAAACGTCCAAGAAATTGGACATTTACACTTGAACTGCAGACATAACAAATCCAACTTTGCACGTTTTGCTTCACTGTATAATTTTTAACGAATCTATGATAGTAACCACCTAAACACTTGGCTTAAATTTTATACTGACTCTTTATGTATTTTTTTATTGCATTTATTCAATAAACCATAAAAATAATTTAAAAAATACAAAATTAACTGCAAAAACAGCAAATAAAACTTAACTATCAAATGTCATTTTGCACTAAGATAGTTTAAAATTATTTCGATGTGAGGTACATTTTGGCTAAAATACTTGTGTATCATACCTTCCTTAATTGTAAAAGAAAATTTTACAGTTACTAGAATATATCGCTTTCGAGAAAAACAACGTTCAGTTCTATATGAATTCAAGAGATTGCCCACATATTTTTGTACACCCTGTATAAATAATAATTAATTAAAAAAACTGTTTTTCATTTTTTCGTATCACTTTTACAAAATAATGCATAATGGAAGAACTTGTATGAGGTAGTTCAAGCAACAGCCACATGGATAAGCAAGGACAAATAAACCTAATTAATGGCCAAGCTCGAATCGTATGAGAACAGAAATGTGCTGACAAAAGCTGAAATAAAGTTAAAAACTTTGCTAAGCCCAATTAAAAATGTGCAATTGTGTTGGGCGCCAGCAAGTATTATTACAGCATTTTTTAGGTAGATTTTGCAAGTAAAGCAAGCAAGTTTCGTTAGTAAACTGATTTAAAAAATAAATATATATGACAACACGATGTTGGTTGAAACGTATTTCGGAAGGGTTCGAACTATTAACCGAAATATTATTCTTATGGTGCGTCCAGATTTGAACCACGACCTGCAACCAAACAGTGTCGCGAACATCTTTGGACGTCAGAAACGAACGCTGTGGTAAACCTTCCACCAAAAAATATATACTATAACGGAAAATACAAACAACATTTTTTAGTTTTAAAGTCGCCTTTTTTTGTTCGCCAATGTAAATTAAATGTTTAAATTTAATGAAAAACTTCGTCCAAATACGAGCGTGCTATATTAAAATCCATTAGTCCAAAAAATCTCTTAATGCTACAAAAATTTATTTTCTAATGCATATTAATAAAGTGAAAAACCCTTTTTAATTAACACGGTGGAATTTT